>OY757925.1:1215262-1520117 GCA_963585895.1 Sepioteuthis lessoniana
ATGTGTATATATTTCTATGACTGATGAACTGGCTATCAGTTTATCGTCTGCACTATCAGAGACAATATCATTGATTCAATATTAGATACACAATGCAGAAGATTTAAATATGCAGACATATAGAAAAATCAATCGACATACTAATATTTCTAGATTAATTTGTAAATTGATCTAGAATTAATTTTGATGGATAAGAAATCATAGAGAACGCACCTAATATAATTGAATGTCAGTATTTTTGATTTTTGTAAAATATACTAAATTTGTACTTGGCACTACTGAAATGACTTTTCAGCAGTCACACTAAAAAAAAAATGCGATTATTATAACAAAGCTATCTTGATAATTAAGACGTGCACTGTAGACAGTCAAACGGTTTGATGTAGATGGATTAATTTTAACGGCATATCAACCCGTCTAAGGATAGTTTATGCCTAAAGGTTAGAGAATCGTGTTTATTGTACGTTCAAATTACGTTTTTGTGTTGTTGGTTCTTAAGAATCTTTTTTTTTGCACGCGGTCCTATCAAATACGAATAATTTTTAAATTGATCTATTCGAGCCATAGATGTTTCTCTTGCAATGAAGAGTTACTCAACCTTCCTCAGATCTCTTGTAGTGGAGCCTCACCATCAGTCAGTTTATTGTCATACCCAGGACGACCCTTTTTGGGGATGAGTCTAACGCTTTTTCAGGGGTTTCGATGAGCGTATCTTAAGCCAATTGATCGGTGAGGTTTGATTACGTATGTATATTTATAGGACCCAGGAAAAGATTTTGACTTTAAAAGGGAAAGAGGGGGCATTTCATTGCGAAATAATCACTGGAAACCCATTTTGCTGCAAGACATAACTCATCGTGTAGAATTAGAATTTTGTTGTATACTACTCGTAGTCATAATTTGGTGATGTCTATCACAACTGTGATACAAACACATTTACAGATACTGGCAAATACACAATATAAATACAGGTGACTCTGTTGTTGAGGTACGAACGGTTTTATTAACTTCTGCCTTCGGTTCTTCATCGATACGAGGAGAGAGAGACACAATTCTGAAAAGTCTTTCGTAATCCTACTATGCAAACCTCACCCTCAAAGTTCGGCACATCTCGTGGTGTTTAAGATCTCAATTTATCTCGGCCGGTTGAGATCCGAAAAACGCAACTCTTCGACTCAATGGCCGAATCCTCAACTTTCAACTTGACTCTTTTTCAAAATCCTCAAATTCTCAGGACCATCTCTTCCGAGCATGACGTCATCCACACTCCAGCCCATTTCCTGTCTGGAGGTTTATTATGACAATGGTGATTGTCATATCCTTTGCGCACGAGCGTAAAACTATAGCCAATGACTATGCACCTGAACTCTTAACCCTGAATAGTTCAAAGCCCAACCAAACTGAATGATAAAATATAATTAACGAAAAATTATTAATATAAACAAAAATCATTCCTTAATTATATAACAATTTAAATGGTAGTTCTTCCACTTGATTAGATAGCATTTATTAGTTAAGTCTAACAATGTTAAAATCTATTTATATAGATGGAACTCAAACAAGTACCACCCCTTAGGTTTAGAGTTAGCCTGGGTGAAATGTTTAAATCGACAAGTCTTTTAAGTGTCATTCATTTAAATAAAAAAAGGTTCGGTGCTAAAGTGTTAATTTTTTCACAAAACAATATTAACTTCCTATTATAATAGAAAACATTATTCATAAATCTTTTTATAAGTGAACACCCTGTCAGAGGAGCTTAGAATATGTTGACTGTATCGTCCACAGACGGGTAAGAAGAGGAATTCTCGTAGCGTAGTGGAAACCGATCTGGACTGAAACATTGCAGTGAGCTTGTTCGAACTCCTGTCACTCTATTACGTGCACCTTTGGACGAATACTCTTGGGAAAGGCATGAACCCCCTTATCCTCCGAGCGATGGGTTAAATAGTAGATAAACTGTTCTTCTACCACGATGTCTTTGGCATTAAATAACCTGCAAACGTTGATATACTATTAAAAACAAACCAGAAACCAGAGGAGTAATTAAACCCCACCCCAATGTAGTGTCTAAACTGCGTCTGATGGTGAAGCTCCAGTTCTAGACATCTATGAAGTGGAGTACCTCTCCATTGCCAATACTCGCAGATCCACTCAGAACCTTTGTGGTTGTACCTGTTAGGATAATGTCTATGGGTCAAATAGATCTGTTTCAAAATTATTTGTATTCGGTACGACCGCATGCAAAAAAACACCCCCAGAAACTCAAGAAATAACTTAAAAAATGTAAATATAAATATACAATGAAGGTGATTTCCTAACCTCTCGGCATAAACTATCTAGACGGTTTGACATGTCGTTAAAATCAATCATTCAATCTTTTCTATTTAGTGGATTTATTTTTCTTAGTGACAATTACCGTTTATAACCGTTTGCCAAAATTATTACAAAATAACCAGCTGTGATCCAAATGTATACCATTACTTCAACTTAGGTATTATAAGTACAGAATCCAAAGACTTTTGTCTAATACTCTCCATACTAATATTAGGCTATGTAGATTTATAAAGAAACTCGCGCCACTTTGGAGCCACTCGAGGTAACGAAACCTAATATTGATTAGTTGCGCAAATCATTTACACCTCTACTTGTACACTTTATTGAAAGCCAAAATAATAGTCCGAATATAATCCCAGAGGCTTCCAAGTGACCATGCTGTACGTTACAGCACGAAAGCTTTTGTTCTTCAACAACAATTTTGATTGTTCCTCAGACAGCTGATAAGTTTCGTAACTGTGTTTTACATTGGTCATTCAGTACTGTGCCATTCTAAGGAATTCCCTGGCTGCTAAAAGTGTGAAATATGAAGTGACACTACAATTCATTTCATTGGCAGAGGCCATAAAAGAAAACCTGTTTACTCACAATGTTAAAAGATACGCAATCAGGAAAGTCACAAGTCGAATTTTTAAAGCTGAGAAAATGAAGCAATCTATTTTATTCCTTCGTCTGTGCTTGAGTCTACTTTCTTCATTTCTTTAAAGGAACTTCTCTCTATATGCAAGCGAGTTTGACTCCATTTTAGTCGTGTTAGTTTTTAACTTTTAAAAGTAAATATTTTCTTGCTTTTCGGGAGTATTTTTATTGTATTTTTAGCTATCTTAGCTGTGATGTGAGATCCTGAGTGGACGTTAGGAGTTAACAATAAATATCCTGTTGTTTTGTGTGAAGGTATTCTCTTTCTAGAGTAATACAAGTATTTTTTGTGTAGTTGTTGTAGTAAATGTTGAAGAAAGTAAGTGAGGCTCAGTGAAGTTAATAGACATAATACATGACCTAATATGAATCTGGAGTTTGCCGAGCTACAAATCGTATTTTTAGCCCATTAGAACATCTTTCTTTGGTTTTAGTGTAAGAAGAAATTTGATGCTTAAGTCATTCAAAGTTCTGGAGTGTTCGGTGAATTTCAATTTAGAACAAAAATATCTATTTTTCACTAATTTCTTGGGGAGTCTCCATGGCATATTAGCAAAAGGGCTGAACTGCGGCCTCCGGATATGAGTTAAGTATTATCATGTCTGTTCTTCTTTGAAGATAGCTTTGGTATTAAATAACCCACAAAGGTTGATATGTCATTAAACAAAGAAACGAAACGAATTCAAAAACGTTATTTGTTATTTACATTAAAACTATTTATTTTATGAAAAGTATCGAAAAATAAATCAAATCAAGATAATCTCTGGGTTTTTCAAATAATGACAACAGTGTGCCATTTTTGAACACGAAAACCTTTTTTAAAATCTTATTCTATGATTTCAAAAGATTTTGGAAATATATCTTATAAGAGAAAATAGCAAACTTGATAAATTAAAAACCTGAAAGAGTAAAAATTTAGCAAAATGACGATCAATCCACTGAATTTGATTAATTGATTTTAAGGGTCTGTCAACCTATCTAGGGTTATTTTATGCCTAGAGGTTAGGAATCGAGTACATATTTACATTTTTTGTGTAGTTGTTCTTCAAATGTTTTTTGTACGAGGTCCAATCGAATTTTCAAACAATTTTTTTTTACCCATAGATAGGACTAACAAGTACTGCCACTTCGTATCAGAGTGAATCTGGGAGTAATTACAAGGAAGGGATACTCCATACATCTCAGTTATCTGGTGGGGATTTAGGAATTAACAATAAAACTCCCAACCGGATGTTGACTCGTCGGCTGCCACATACAAAATGTATAAACGCGTCGCCACGCATAAGGCTCCACGCATCCATCCGGTTAAAAATCAGAAAAAAAGAAAAATAATAAAAAGTAAAGTAGCCAATGGGAAGCGGTCGCGCCAAAATTAGAAGGATTTTGGAGTGGCGAATTTGGAGTCGGTGGAGAGAGATAAATATTCAGGTTTTCTGTGAACCGGGTCTTGTCAGGGAGTGTCCGTCGAACCAACAACATCATTTTGCTGTCTGGTGTTTTGGGCACCACGCTACGTCTTGGGACGTAGCGTTGGTTAGTCCATTCACCAAATAAATAAATGAAAGTATGGAAGAAATGTTTTCGTCTCTTATCTGTTTCTATCTTTTCTTTTTGTATATTTCTTTTGGACTTTCTTTGGACAAGGCATTGTGCCGGTCAATCAACGTGTGGTAAAATAATATAACCAAAATATGGAGTCAGATATCTTACGGCAACACAGCCTTGCCCTTAGCCCCTGACCTTCAAAACCCCTTTTAAACTCCACATTGGTGAACCCCGAACACGTGAATGATGAACACCCAGAATAAAGAAGACATCCCAACAAGAAATTTAAAAAAGAAAAAAAACAACAAAAACATCCTAAACTGGAGACAGACGACTTTCCACGTGGTACAAAAAAACAAACAAACAAACAAACAAACAAAAAAACAGCGAAACATTGAGAAATTTTCAAATTCTCCCGCGGACCTAACTTCAAGAAGAAAGCAAAATAGACGAAAATACCAAGCACGTGGAATTTCTTTTTCAGCAAAACTCCTACCATATCTTTCAACACTTTTTCACTTCCCAACTTGCAAAATAAGGTAACTTTTTAACTTTCACTCACCCTACTTCTATTTTGGTTTCTGTCGCAACATGGTTTATCATTCCCACTACCTCAGTAAACCACCAACGACTGCGAGGAATTTCAGAGGACAAAAAAAAAAAAAAACTCACACTACTCCTCTGAACTATACTGCTACTTCTGTATGCCACCTTCTCGGCTCATCAATTTTTTTTCCCAAAGTGACATTTTGTTTTAAAACAAAAAGTACCACGAGGTACACACACAAAAAACAGCTGACCACTGTCCACTGCAGAGTCATACTACCCTTTTTCCACCTAAAAAAAAAAAAAAAAAAAAAAAAGTCACTACTACAGAAAATGCAACGCTTAAACAAGCGAGCGAACACACACACACACACAAACAAAAACAAAACAAAAAAACCCCAAAAGAAACACACGGATAAAAAAATTAAAAATAAATAAATAAAAATTATTCCCGGATATTAAAAGAAGTTCCAAAGAAAAAGCAAAAGGGTTAATGAAGAATAATCCTCTCGAACCAGACGATTACATTCAACAACTCTATGTACTACAAAAATTAATGCACATAAAAAAATGGAAATAAAATCCGTCATATCCAACGAGTCCTAGTTTTCCAGCCACCCTTAACAAATTACCAAAATTATTGAACATTTGCAAATAAGATACAAGAATTTGATAAATAATCCCCCCTAGAAAATAGGACAATTAAAAATCAATTCAGTTTAAAAAAAAAAAAGAAAAAAAAAAGGCGGAGGGCTGGACACACATAAAAAAAATTAAAGTGAGCCGTGACACCCTTACAAATATGGAGTCAGATATCTTACGGCAACACAGCCTTGCCCTTAGCCCCTGACCTTCAAAACCTTTTTAAACTCCACAATCTCCCGAATTAGAGCCTCAGTATTCGACGCAGTTTAGTATTATACTCTTCGAGGGGGGGGATCTTACTCCTCTGCAGCGAATACAGTTAACTTATGGTAATCCCTGTCGATAGCATGAGCCAAATTTTATTTGTGTAATAAAATATTGCAGAATGGTTTAGATTCTTGAAAATGAAGGTATCTACTTGACATTTCGGATGAAGGCGTTCTTCAAATGAATTTTCTCCTGGGATGATCTCCTTTTTTCGGCGTTGGCTTGAATTAGAATTTGAGCTTGCAGCGTATCAGGGTATTATTTGTGTGGTATTCTGCACTGGACATCACTCTAATATGGCATACTTCCTCGCTGAAAATCTCGCTTTCGTTCAAGAAATTAAACTATATATCTGTATTTTGAACCTACTTCTGCATCCAAGCAGTTTTGTAACTATTTTTCAGTTAGAAGAGAGAATATTAATCTTTAACTGAGGTGCTTCATCAAATCTAAAAAAGACCCATGTGTCACAATTTCCAATCATCACTTTCCCTATTTTGTTGCCCAAAACTAGTAGGGCTGAATACAGCAGATCGCTCGTCCTAGTTAGTAGCAGCACAGTAGTCTAAGAGGAAAGACCCAAACCTAATTTTTCATTATGAAGTCGACTACAGAAAGGTGTCTATCCTCTTGGCGTTTGCCCGACTAGTACAAGGTGTATCCTGTACTGTTCGCTTTCACACTGCCTTCGTCCGTCAAGCGAATTTCCCTGAGTACAGAGATGACGTTTAACCTAGCTAAATCGTGCAGAGCGTGTTTGAAGGTTGTTTTTGTCAAGTCTCACTTTTGGGGGTTATTCTTCAGGTATATTTTCTGCGACTGAGAAGATGCTCGTTAGCCGCAGCTTCTTGACAATCAGCCTGTGAATGTTTGTGCACTGAGTGGTGGTTGACTGTAAGTTTTACTTTTTCATTTGACCACCCAACCATTTTATATTAGAAATTCAGATCTTGGTTTCAGAAAAAAATGAGAATTGGTTTCGAGTCGATTAGAGTTAATGAAACCGACTTCCAGGTACTTTTTAGGTATCCCAACTTGAAAGATTTTCATATCTTACATACACCACAACAATTATCTCTCTTGTTTTTCACTCTTTCAAAATCAAAACAAAACTGAAACAACTAAGAAGTACATTAATGTTGCATGACTAAAAAGATAAGAAAAAAGATGAAAGAGAACAGAAAGATTTAAATAACTTTTTTTGTTTAAAAATCAATAGTAATTTGCGAAAAAATAGAATTGACTATAAAACGTTGACACTTATTCACATTATAGTGTTTCATTTTCCCTTTTATGTAACTTATATATATATATATATATATATATATATATATATATATATGATTCACTCAATGTTCAGATTTTTTAAATCTCCGATTTAAATGTTTCGCTATTGTTTTTTCTACTTTTTATTAATTGTTTCTAGAGATATTCTCCAACCTTCAGTTATCAAAGTTCTGTCTGAAAAAATGCTTAAATGTATTTTCACTGAATATCTGATGCTCCAAGGTTTATTAACTATAACTTATCCTAGAATTACTTGAAAGGTTTAAGTCTAATATTGAGGATGAGTAACCTTTCGTAAGTGTAGTAATTTACTAAGTATTTTGCTTAGATGAGGCGCAAGGCCGAATGAATGGGACACCCTATGACACTCGAAATCACTCTTAAAGGTTTACTAGTTAGGCTTGCTAACCATAACACTACCCGAGGTGAACTAAATTCATGCAATTTGACTAATTTATTTGACTTGAGTACAAAAAACACTGCTTGATTTGCTGTGTAACTTACAAAACTAATTGAGTCAATTCAGAAGTATATATTATCTCATTTAAATATATTTGATTCAATAGGATATTCACTTCGGATCATAGATACCATAGGCTGACAAGAAGCGTCTGCTTATTCCTTAAGATAACTAACTTAAATAAATTAGGATAAAAATAAGAAGCATAAATTCTTGGCCTGTGGGGGTTGTATGTAATTTTGGTTATTTCAGTAGATGTGCATTCATACTTTACGGGTATTGCTCTCTAAATTATTTCCACCACAAATGCAACATAAAACTTTACAATCGCGTGAAAGAAATGGAATAGAACATAACGAACATTAAACAACAAACAATTTAATATGCATATAACAGAATATGAAAACAAATAAAATACATGATGTGTAAATGGCCTTTTGGAAAATAAAGTTTGGCAAGAAGAAAATGAATTTTTTTGAAGATGTGTGTATGTTAACGGAGTCCGTAAATAAGTCGTTCTTACATTAAGTTCATAGCGGGTTTTATGATTGTGGCGACAGCGGGTCGCGTTGATGAAAGAAAGTTTGTCGGGTTTTTCTTTTGAATGTGATTTGCGGACATCTGAAGTTAGGTCATGAACTTTAGTTGAGGAAGGAAAGGAATTTGCCGGACATAGTATCGGCTACTGCTTTACTGGCTTAGTGGCTTGTGTTTTAGTCTTAGTCTTCGTCTTCGTTTTGGTTTGTGTGTATGGCTCCCTAACTCTGTGTTATTTATATCCTACAGGTGGATCAAAGAATCGTCCTAAAATTTTAGCGCGTAGACATTTATTGACCAATCAGATTTGTATTTTACTATTTTGTTTTCGAGCCTAAATATTTTCTGTTAGTTGACTTCCGATCCTATTTTTCTAGAATGTTCTATTCTATGTTTTTAGCTGATTAGTTGAAAAATATAAAAATGTAACTTAAATGCTAATGCAGTTTTGATCCTAAATTTTTAGAATGTTCTTAAGTATGTTTTTATTGCTTATTTTAAGATTAGAAAAAATGTGTATCCCATTCGTAAATTGGTAACCAGAAATCAGTCATGTCTACAACTGTATCCACTTATTGACCATTTTAATTAGTCACATGCACAGACTAATCTCTCCTTTTTAGCCATTTGATTGAGTGGTGCCACACATCTATTGAATGAAGTAGGACTTCCGAAAACACCTGCATCATGTCAACTATTGGAATGTTCAATGTTGAAATCAATCTTTTTTGAATTGTTTGGTTTTAAGTAACTAATTATAATCATTAGTAAACAGTTAGGACTTTAGGTAACTATTCTTAATACAAATAGTTTAACAATTATGATCTTTATGATTCGATACAAAAATGTATCTTCACAATCATTCTAAACAGGGAAACATTACATAGTTGTTTCATCAATGTTTTAAGAAGCAATTTAATAATGTATTTCAAAATGAGCATTATCTCAAACATATTTGTTTGATCTATTGATGGAAGCAAGAAAAAGTCATTTCATTTTTATCGAAAAATAATTTTGGTTCGAATTTTAAAATACATATATTTTAAAATACTTGAGTAAAAAAGAGAAATAATTTCCTCTTAATAAGTGTATCAGTATGTGTGATGCTACAAAGTTTGGGATTTTGAATATCAAAAAGTTACCCATTTATTTAATACCACATATTTGCTTACAGTTAGCACACTGTTCACAAAGGTTGCTGCTCCGAGTAGGTAGCGGCAAAAGTACATTTGATTCTAGTGCTTAGTTAAGATTTCTGAATCATTTGTTTTGTTGCTATGGCATTAAACCTTACAAACTGAAAACATCTTCAACATTTTTAGAAAAGTATATATATCTGAAAATTGGTATTTAATTTCAAATAAAAAAATTCCACTGGCGAATTTACTCAAGTATTTCACTTTATTGCATTATGTCGTGATTTTAACTTGCTGATTCATTTTAGGAAAAATCAAAGGAAATTATACTAATTTTTTTTTTACAAACATCTATATTTAATATAATTTTGCCTGAGAATTTGGTGATAAATTACATTAAAATTTGCAGCCTAGAAAAAAAACACCCAGAAAACCAGACAGAACTAATCAGTAGTTTTCTAAAAATAATGTAATTTGTATATTTCAGATTTTCCAAGTAAATGAATGTATTAATTTGGATGAGGTGGACAGATTCTCTATGTTTAATTTCCAATGAAGAATAAAATGCACCTGCAATCTTTGAAAATAAGGAACCAACATATTAAATTAAAAATATACTTATGAGTTGGTGTTGAAAAGTATACACACACACACACACACACACACACACACACACACACACACACACACACACACACATATATATATATGTGTGTGTGTGTGTATGTGTGTGTGTAGTGTGTGTATATATATGTGTGTGTGTGTGTATATATACATGTTTAAGTGTATATATACATATATATATATATATATGATTAGGTGTATATAAATATGTGTGTATATATATGTGTGTACAAGTGTATATATATATGTGTGTTGGTGTGTGTGTATACATGCATGTATGTGTATACATATATGTGTGTATATATATATATGTGTGTATATACATATGTGTGTGTATATATATATGTGTATATATATATATATATTTGTATGTGTATATATATATGTGTATGTGTATAAATATATATATGAGTACGTGTATATATATATATATGTATGTGTGTATATATATATATGTGTGTGTGTATATATATGTGTGTGTTTGTGTATATATATATGTGTGTGTGTGTATACATACATATATGTGTGTATATATATGTGTGTACATATATATGTATGTGTGTATATATATATGTGTGTGTATATATATATATGTGTATATATACATATGTATGTATATATATGTATATGTATACATATATATATATCTGTATATATGTGTGTGTGTATATATATATGTATATATATTTATGTGTGTGTGTATGTGTGTATGTATATTTATATATGTGTGTGTATATATATGTGTGTGTGTGCGTGTATGTATGTGTGTGTGTGTATATATATATATATATATATGTGTGTGTGTGTGTGTGTGTGTGTGTGTGTGTGTGTGTGTGTGTATATATACGAGGATCATTAAATAAGTTTCTAGACTTTTTTAGTACAGGCACTTTTATTGATAGTACACACATGAAACTTTTGTCCCCTTCGAAGTAATCTTCTCCGGCTGCAATGTACTTGTTGTACCGTTCCAACAACTTCTAGAAGACCCTATGGAAGTCCTCTTTTGTGAGCGTGTCAATGACCTTCGTCACAGCCCCCTTCATCTCCTCAATTGTCTCATAACGACAGCCTCTGAGCTTAGGGAATAAGCAAAAGTCACAGGCAGCATGGTCTGGACTGTAGGAAGGCCGAGGAACTATCTTGATGCCCATCTTGGTCAAATAGTCTGTGACAAGGATGGAGTTGTGGACTGGTGCATTGTCCCGGTGGAAATGCCACTGACCCGATTTGAAGAATACTGGCCTCTTCCGACGGAATCTCTTCCTGAACACCCTTAAAAACTCAACAGAGTATTCCTTGTTGACTGTCTGTCTAGTGGGAACTTAGTGCATGTAGATCATGCCAGTGCTAGTTTCGTTTCTTTGATCTTCATGAGATATTTAATGCCATCTCTATCCTTTTAGAATAACAGCAGTGATACTATTTAACTAAGAGCTGGAGTGTATATATATATGTGTGTGTGTGTGTGTGTGTGTGAGTGTGAATATATTTGTATATATTTATTAAGCCATCTGCATAAGTAGGATGAGATACAAGGTTATTTTCTTAAAGTTTAACAGGTTTGAATTCAGAGATTTCCTTCTCCTAGACCCTTTACCATACACAAGGTTAAGGAGCCCTGTCTGCCTTAATATTTGTCTAATTTGTTCATAGTTGGAAAGAGAAAAGTTGGATTCATACCATTACCAAAAGTATTAGCACTATATGAAATGTAAACAGCCTCATCTAGGATTTTAAATCGAATTGTCATTTCTATTTTCAACAACTATAACCATTTCACCATGGCCATTTGCTTTTACCAACCCTTCTGCACGAAAAGGACGGCACACAAAGCCAATTTTAAGCAGAGTTTAAAAGGTTTCAATTCAGAATTTTCCTCTTCCAAGACCCGAAGCCATATTTAATTTAAAAAGCCCAATCTGCCCGACTATTTACCCATTGCTGGAGGGAAAATAGCTGGATTCATATCTAAACCAAAAGTATTAGCGCTATGGGAAATGCTACAATCTTCATCCAGTATATGAATTTGGGGCATCGTGTTCATTTCCTCCGAGGGTAACCATGACACTACGAACGTCTATTTATGCATACGTATATATATATATATATATACACGTGAGTTTACATGTATATTTGCATATGTATTTATGTGTGTGCGTATATTGTATTGATATCAAGAAAAATCAATAGATATCATCCATTATAATTTTTTCCCCGTTAACTGGATCAGCGGATGAAAATTGGACCAGAAATGGGTTTCTTTTTAACCGTTAAAATCGGGAAATACATTTCACCTTTAGTAAGGCATTTAAGCAAGTATTATATATATATATATATATATATATATATATATATATATATATATATATATATATATATATATATATATATATATAATGCTTAAACATTTTTCCTATAGATGATGGATAAATGTACTATCCCATTAATTCCCGGTTAGACGACGGTATTAATCTTTTTTAATTCTGATCAATTAACAGATTTCCGGCTTAGAAGTTTTTTTAAAATCTATTTTAAAATTTTGATTTTCAAATCTATTTCAAAATTAATTTTTTCTTTTTTTCATACATTTTTTAAAAAAGCTTATGGTTTTACTTTATTTCTTGTATTTTAATTTAAATTCAATCAAATGTTTAATTGTTCATAAATTACCGATATCTACGTTTATTTAAATTTTTGAAAGTCATCAGATTATATTAGATTTTTATCCATTATTCTAATCCGTTAATAATACAACCATTAGTCAAATAATATCCATTTAGGATAATAATATAGTTATTTACTTGAATCTCTTCCAAGCAGTGGTTGTATCGATAATGCTGTATGAATGCACTACTTGGACGCTAACTAAACGGCTGGAGAAGAAGCTAGACGGCAATTACACAAGAATGCTGCGAGCAATATTGAACAAGTCCTGGCGGCAATACCCCACAAGACACCAACTCTACGGCCACCTGCCTCCCATCACGAAAACTATCCAAGTTAGACGAACCAGACATGCAGGTCACTGCTGGAGAAGCAGGGACGAGCTCATAACTGATGTACTCCTATGGACCCCGACATATGGCCGGGCAAAAGCAGGACGACCAGCACGAACATACATCTAGCAGCTATGTGAGGATACGGGATATGGCCCTGAAGACCTGCCAGAGGCGATGAACGATAGGGAAAAGTGGCGAGAGAGGGTCAAGGATATCTGTGACTGCGGCACGACATGATGACTTGAATCTCTATTATTTAAGTAGGGTGAATCTTGAATACTTATCTCCCTTTTTATGTTGGTCTATAAATTTTTTGCTTTAAATCTTAACTCTCTACTATTTAATTCATTAAGTGGGATGATTAATTAAATTAAAAATTTAAACAAAAGTCCTAATGAAGTTGTATAATTATGTGTGATTGTCAGATAAAAGATATCAATATGGAAATTTAAATTACTTGTTCTTAATTTGATAATCTTAATTTGGTTCTTATATACAAAGTTGTAGGTATTATAACCATTATTAATCCATATCTTCTTAAGAGAGGGTTAAGATTTAAATTTATTAAGGAATATATTTCTAGGGCTTAATCTAAATTGCGCTGGAGTAAACATTAATATCAATTTAATTCACAACACAATTTTAATCGTTAAGGGGGACCTAAATTAGGAATAATAGAAATTTTTTTTCAAGATTTTAAATCCTTTTAAACCTCAGAGTGTTGTAGCATAAAGAACATATAATTCTTCAAGAAACTCTCTTAGTTTAAACGTATTATATTTATAATATATAATTATAAATAGATCCTTAGAAAATTCTTGTAATCATTATCTATGTATTTATTCAACATGGCTCAATGGTAAAGATTACTATTTAATATTATATACATTTATTTCTATGTTTACATTTTAAATATAAACTGTTTTCTTTCTTTTAATAAATTTATTGTATCTTTATGTTTTAAGATAATTATTTTTTCTTCTAAGTATAAATTGCATCTACGATGTAAACTATTTGTATATATATATATATATGAGTGTGTGTTTATATATATATGTGTGTGTATATATATATATGTGCGTATATATAAATATATATGTGTATATATGTGTGTGTGTGTATGTGTGTGTATATATATATATGTATGTGTGTGTGTATATATATGTGTGTATATATATATGTGTGTGTGTGTGTGTGTATAAATATATATATGTCTGTGTATATATATGTGTGTGCGTATATATATTTAAATATATATGTATATATATATGTGTGTGTGTGTATACCTATATGTGTGTGTATATATATATATGTGTGTGTGTGTGTGTGTGTGTGAGAGAGAGAGAGAGAGAGAGAGAGAGAGAGAGAGAGAGAGAAAACAAGTAGAGAAATGGATAAACCGAAACACTGACAACCGATGCAAAAATGATATTTCGTCTTTATTTAAAAAAAAAACTTTAACAGAATGACGAGGTTTTCTAAAGTTCAGCATAGGAGGAAATAGATAAATAAAAGGAGGAAGGGGTCATAAAAATGTGAGACAGAAAAGAAAGAAAAGGAGAGATAGAGATGTATATCAGATTGGTGGCAGAAAGGGTTATTGGCTGTGACAGAGATTGATTTTTTGGAACATCTAGGCCATGGCTAAGTAAACAGAGGGAGGCTACAGCCACAGTCAAACGTATCAAATATGATCAAAGACTTGACCAACAAAAATGGAATATCTAAATGAAAAAAGGAAGAATCGCCCAGAAGTATGATTGGAAATAAATGTCTTATATTTTTTTTTATCAATTTTCCATTTCAGTATTATTCTTATGTAAAATAATGCCTGCCAAGTAGAGTGAAATCTAATAGAAGCCAGGGCATTGTTTGATGTGTTTGGAATGAGAGATGACTGTAGATTCTCACTGTTTACAAGAGTTTTTGCAATTTATGGGTATAATTCAAGTGGTCTGGGTAAATTAAAAGTCTGTTTGAGATCTAACATGTGGAAGAAAAAGGTATTTCGGTCGTCATTTAATTGATAGTTTGTGTTCGTAAATCCTTTTTTCTAGATTACGTTGGATTTCACCGATGTAATATTTGTCACAATCTTTACATGGAATAGAATATATGCCTGCGTGAGAAGTGGTAATGTTGTTGGTGCATTTCGAGATGCTAGTGAGATTTTTAATGGTTTGTGGTGTGGTTTGTATAATCGGTATTCCTAATTTAGTCAATTTACCATAGAGAGGTTTGTTGTGTGTGTTAGTGGGTAGAGAGATTGGTCTGTGGGTAATAGGAATAGTGGGAGTATTTCGTCATTCTGATGAAGTCTTTTTTGAAAAAAGATGAAATGTCGTTTTTGAATCTGTTGTCAGTTTTTCGGTTCATCCACTTTTCCACTCATTTTTTCTCATCGAATTTATCAAATCTACTATTTCTCCACATGTATGTGTGTATATAATACAAAAAAAATCAGGAACATTAAAAATGCATACCAGGCGAGAATGAGAGGGGACATCGAACGTATAAGAAAATGCAAGAAGGTTTGGGTCAGAGCTGAGAGATTTAAGAATATATATCAGGTTAGCGCATATGAATATGAGCAAATCCTTTATAATAAGATCACGGAATCCTATAAAATAGACCATAGCGACACAACTACACAAATTAACAGGGATAAGGCTAAATTTGCGAGAAAACTATAAATTGTAGACAAATAAGGGTAAATATAAGAAAAGCGTGCTTACATTTTATTTAAGGATCATAAACAGAACTTCCTCCATAAGAAACAAGCTAGACTAATCAACTCAATCAAGACCGAACAAGGTTTGGAATCTAAGGATTTAATACAGAGAATTACGTCTAGGTTATTGAGTTGAACTAATTATAACTTGTGGAAAAACTCTATAAATACTATCGATTAGTTTAAAAACATTAGGAATAAGAAGAGGTCCACATTCGTCCAATTCGATATCATAGAGTTCTACCCGTCCATTACTAGGGAATTATTAAAAAGCCTGAACCATGTTAGAGAATATACGGACATCACAGACGAGGAAGTAGAAATTATTCTAGCATGTAGGGAATCTGTTCTATCCGATAATCGTAGACAATTTCGACGTACCCATGGGGGCTTACGATTCAACTCAGGTAGCTGATTTGGTAGGAAGAAATAGAAATAGAAAGATAATCTGGTTTAACTCGCCTTTTTGTAAACTTACCAACATTAATATAGGCAAATACTTCCTACACCTCCTGGATAAACACTTTAATAGGGATAATCCATTAAGGAAATTTTTTAATAGGAACACCGTAAAAATTAGTTACTCTTGCACTAGGAATAGGCATAACATTTTAAACAACGATAACAGGAGGTTACTCGACGAATTAATTAAAAACGGTGGGGGACCGGATGTGGCGTCTTGTAACTATATAAATAAAGGGAAATGTCCCTTGGGCGGACGTTGCAATTCGAGAAACGTCGTATACCATATATTTCCTCCATGGAACATAATAATGACGGGGAGAGAGTCTATATAGTCATCTTCGCTGGGAATTGGAAACAGAGATTGTATAATCACAGACATTCTTTATCCAATCCACGACTTAGGAACCAAACCGCTCTATCTAAATATTTTTGGAACCTTAATTGATCAGGGGCTGACCCCACCAAGTCAAGTGGAAAATAGGCAGTCTTCTACCGCGAACAGCGTCAATGGTAGATGTAACTTGTGTATCGATGAAAAAATTATTATAATTAATTTTAGAGATCGCAGAGTACTGTTAACCGAACGAAATGAACTCGTATTTAATGTAGACATAAAGGAAAATTTAAATTATAGCAAGGACAGCGATGAGAATTTTATTGGAATTTTATAACAATTAATTCAGTAGTTGATATCATTAGGATGGGGAGATTTATATATAGATGATGACTGTGAACTTCGGATATTAATTGAAAAATTAAGGCTTTTGTTTCTGGGGCATTTAACTCCCCTTGACCATTTTTAGGGTTAATCAAAGGCACCTGGTAGTTGCGGGAAAAGTTTTTTACTTTTATTTTTATTTAACTTAATTCTAATTTAAGGGGAATGTCTATAATCACACCAACTGAAAGAATTAACATATGTATGAGCAGTAAATGAAGAATATATATGGGGATAGTTATTTTATTTATGAGCTTAGATTATTTAGAAAATCCCATCTGCTATGAGAATCCTGGTATGTGCTCAAATTGGGATGGGTTGACTTACAGGAACAACTACCTATTGTTTTGACCTTCTTTGCCCTCGCCTGAGAATTTAAATTTTATTTTATTCTATTTTTTTATTTTTTTCCTTGCACGTATGAACTGTAATTCCTCATTTCCTGTTCTGCAACATCAAGTCTAACATGTAAAAAGTCATCTGACGAGACAGAGAGTATAATAATATTCTCCGGCGAAATAAATTTATGACAATTTAACCAGTTTTGAGTTTCCTTCTAATTGCACTATATATATATATGTGTGTGTGTGTGTGTGTGTGTGTGTGTGTGTGTGCGTGTGTGAATATATATATATATATGAATAATTGTGTGTTTGTAATTATATGTATGTATATGACGGTGTATAAATTATATAAGTGTATCTATGTGTGTGGTGTTTATATGTACGTATGTATGTTTTTGTGTCTATAAACATATATATATATATATATATATATATATATATATATATATATATATCCCAGCATATCTTGATAATCAGTATTCAAAATCCCTGAATTGACATGTATTTAAACAGAACCTGATAGTACAAATCCAAACTTTTTTCACATTTAGGTGTTGGGTAAGCATGAATAGATGATGGAGTTTTTTTTTTTACAATTTCCGAGAACTTGATATTGTTGTGCGGTATTTCTTAAACAGAAGATATTTTTATCGGTGTGGACATACAACTTTGCACGAAGAAATAATAAAGATAATTTAATACACGTTGATGTTTTAAGTGTTTATTCATTTATATGTATATATGACACACACATCCACACACACACACACGTATATATATATATATATATATATATATATATATACCAATCACTCCATATATATATATATACACCTATCAATCCATATATATATATATATATATACTTTCACATTTTTTATATTGTTCTACAAAGCTAGACAAGGAAGGCACAGAGTGTATTTTGACTTATTGTGTCGCTGTCTACCGAGGAAGAAAATTATATCAAATGAGTCCAGTAAAAAAACAAGAATAGACTGAACTTATTGAGTTTCTGCAAACATGATTTCTTTATACTTTTCTTTTTCTATTTAGATTCATATAATGTTTCCTTGATATTAATGTATATTAAAAAGCATATAGCTATAAACTCTGAATGATTAGTTTTACATGAGGTAAATTGGATCCACAAACTATGTAAGCAAAAATATAATCAAATACAAAAATATAAATACTTATTAATTCAGAAGATAGTTTTTCATACAAAGATAATTGTAGTCACCTATTGTGAAAAAGCATCAACTATATTTACGAAGAAAATATCTTACCTATCTTTATATGAATGAATTTTGGATAGATTGAAATGTTTATATATATCTTCAACTAGAAAAATATTCGTACACCCGTGATTATTGAATATTTTAACACATTTCTTAGAACTTAATAATCAAAGGATGCAAGATTTTTCGTATGTTATTAAGTACAAAAAAAAGGAATATAAAACTTAATTTTGAGAAGGATATTTTAAATTTACTAAATATGAGAAGAAAAATAAACAAGAGGAAAAGACAAAATTATTCATTCAGTATGAAAAATTGAAAAAGTGAACGATTTTCATAATCTTAATAGTCAATAGCATAGTCTCTCGTCTTTATAACTTACTGCAATTGTTTTCTTAAGTTTTTCGTGAGATTTGAACAAATTGTTGGGAACAAAACGTAATTGTCTCCCTTTTTTGTGATTCATGGTCGGAACTTCCGATAATCACGTAACCGTTGGTCATGTGACAGTTTGAGAAGCAAGTTCAATCATTTTTTGACCACCTCCATGTTTTAATATTGACACTGTTTCCTTTGGGAGGAAAGCCTCGCCTTTCTTGCACAAAATCTTCTATACATCATGTCCAAAAAGCTTAGTTTTTCTTTGATCACACCATTATACTTGTTAAAAAAAGTAATTTTCTTTGTCGAAGAATGTTTTGGCAAAATTAAACCGAGCAACAATGTTTCATGTTTCGTCGTGGTTGGTTTTCATACAGCCCATTTCTATTTAAATAACTTTGCATAGTGTGAATATTTACGCTGATCGCCATCGTATTGAATCTTTTGGCGATCTCCTTAAAAAAAAAAACAACTCTTGGGTTTATATCGACACTGTTTTCGTGCAGTTGTCGATGACAATTTGGCTTTATTTTCACACCCAGGCAAATTCTCAATCGTACCAAACTGTTGAAACCTTTTCTTTTTATTATTACGGAATGTACAGTCGATCTAGAGATAGTCAACTGGTTTGAAATAGAGCTGTAACTATTTCCCGATTTATGGAGGTTAATAATTCTCTGTCTCAAGTCAACGCTAGTTCCTTTGTCTTCACCATCGTGTTGTTAACGTAAGAATAATAATGGTGATACTCTATGCACCACGTGATGTTTTTTGTCTATTTATCCGACGATCCTCGACAACCATTTTAAAGTGGGGACCGCGTACAGATCAAGACCCATACGAGGCAGGAACAAAAATTCTTGGTCCCATCCGCAGTCCCTTAGTGGGGGCCTTAGACTCGCCGAGTAATTAATTTAACTCTGCAAAGCAGGTAAAGCCTAGGGGACACGCCCCCCCCCGCACAAATAAGTATTCACCATCCAACATCATTGGCTGGTAGTCTAACAAGCATTCGACTGAATAAGTAGTCTCGAAGGTTTCACCGATAGAATAAATGGAAATTATGTAGATTGCTTTTTACTTACACAAATCAATCAATTTAAAACGATATTTTCTACAGTACGAATAAATTTGTCTTTTCTATTTTGCATAATTCCCCTGTCAGATTCGTTGTATTTAACCTATTGTTCTGAAAATTGAGTTTTATATATATATATATATATATATATATATATATATATATATATATATATCATCATCATCATCATCATGTCGTGCTGGTAGCACGGATATCCCTGACCCTCTCTCGCCACTTTTACCTATCGTTCATCGCCTCAGGCAGGTCGTATATATATATATATATATATATACATATATATATATATATATATATATATATATATATATATATATGTGTGTGTGTGTGTGTGTGTGTGTGTGTGTGTGCTTATTAACATATAGAAAACCTAGCATCATACGAGCATTAAATTCTGAGAAATGGATAAAAATATTCCAAATTGATGGGTGTCGATGGTATATAGCATTTTGCAAAAAAATTCAGGATCTTATATGAGGGAGAATTTCTGTGCCATAATGGCTAATGCACTGGACTGCAACATTTGTAGTATGAGAGTTGGAACGTTGTTACGTTCATTTTTGAACTAATGCCCCTCAGGAAAGATATGAACTCCCTTATCCTCCCAGCTATGCGTTAAAGAGTATCACTAATCTTCTTCTGTAAGGATGGCTTTGGTATTGAATAATCCATAAAGGTTGATAATCCATTAAAGAAACTGATACCAGAATTTTATCAGTTGTTTTTTGATACAGATAAGTTATACTGATTTTAAGAAGCATTTATCTAATGGCTTTTTTTTACTGATTTTATACAAAGCCCTTTAAAAAGAAAAGTAAACATGGTTTAGATTTTGGTACAAGGTTCCAATTATGGGGTGGCCAGTGAAGATTGAAATCACTACAATGCATCTGTGAGACTAACTTGTAAACCATCACAACTTAGCGAGATCCCCCAGAAGTTATTTTTTAAGCTATGCTATGCTTCGTGTGGCACACAGGCTTACGGATAGAAGTAAAGTTTGATGAAAAACAAGTTGAAAATCATATAATTGATTGCTATGTTTAAGAATAAAAAAATTAAAACTTTGATAAAAAATGAGAGATATTTTTGCATTTATGTGTCTCTAAATATAGATGTTTGCATTTAAGGGAATGCATATTCGTGTTTGTGTTTGTTTTCATGCATATGTGTATTGGTCTATGTTATCATAAGAGCATTTTAACATCAATATTGTTAGATAACATAAAAGCATATTAAGTGATAAAGTCAATAATTAAACTTATATGATAAAAAATTAAAAAAAACTAGTATAACCGAAGAATGAATGCACACGTGTGTGTGCACACACATAGATACACACAATGTCCTGAGTATAGCACAAAACTGTATCTGATGATGAGGTTCTTGTTCTGGAGGTCTCAAAAATGTGAAGTACCTCTTTATTGCCATTACTCCCAGGCCTACTCTGATCCGAAGTGCTAGTACCGATTAAGGTCCTATTTATGGGTCAAATAGAATTGTTCAATCATTTACAAGGGACTATTATTATTTGAAACCATAAAGATGCTGTGCAAATTGTTTGTATTTATTAAAGTTGGTATTCCATTACGTAAAGAGAAGAAAACTTTATTTAAGGCTTCTCGCCACTTTTCCCTATCGTTCATCGCCTCTGGCAGGTCTTCTGGACAACATCCCGTATCCTCACATAGTTGCTGAATGTATGTTCGTGCTGGTCGTCCTGCTTTTGCTCGGCCGTGTGTGGGGGTCCATAACAGTACATCACTTATGAGTTCGTCCCTGCTTCTCCAGCAGTGTCCTGCATGTCTGGTTCATCTAACTTGAATAGTTTTCGTGATAGGAGGCAGGTGGCCGTACAGTTGGTGTTTTGTTGGGTGTTGTCGCCAGGACTTGTTCAAGATTGCTCTCAGCATTCTTGTGTAATTGCCGTCTAGCTTTTTCCCCGGATATTTTGTTAGAGTTCATGTAGTGCATCCATATAGCAGTATCGATGCGACCGCTGCCAGGTAGAAACTGCGTTTCATTTTATCGTTTAGGTCTGATTTCCATATAATCGATAGCCTATTGATAGCTGTCCATGTGTTCGTTAACCTCTTGTCGATGTCCTTTTCGGTTGATACGACGCTGCTTCCTAGGTAATTGAATTTGTCTACTAGTTTAAGAAGGGTTTCGTCTAGAGTGGAGATATCACCCGTTTGATTATAGCACATATATTCCGTTTTGTGTGCATTGACATAGAGGCCTATGCCTGCGGCTGCTCGTTCCAAACTATGCAGTACTGTTTCGGCTCGGTTGGGTGTATTTGCCAGTATCACTATGTCATCGGCGTAGTCGGCGTCGGTAATTGTTTTTGCGGGGTACCTTCTGCTTCTTTTCTTTGTCAGCTCGAAGCCGTTCGAAACTATTTAACTGTGTCCAAATAACTGAGTTATTGCAACTTGTTTGAAAATAAAGTTACCTACCAACTGCTTGCTAACAAATCATATATAAAAAAAAAACAGGATTTAGCATTGAATAAACCACAAAGGTTTGATATGCAATAAAACATAAACCAACAAATAAACACTTATGATAAAGAAACCATTTAAGTTGATTAAACATAGATTGATGGTTTGAGAATAAGTATAAAACAAGAAAAGAAAGAAAGAACTCTTTATGTAACACTGCACTGTTGTTGGTGTTTAGAATATGTTGACAGTATCCCCCGTACATAAGGGTAAGATTCTTGCCGAAAAAGAGGTGTCTTGGGTATCACAGTAAACTGAATCTGATGGTGAGGTTCCATATCTGGAGATCTACAGTGTCAAGTTCTACTTCATTGCCATTACTCCCTGTTCTTCTCTAACCTGAAAAGGTAGTACTTGTTAGGGTCCTATCTATGCATCAAATAAATCTGTTTTAAAATCATCTGTATTTAATAGTTCCATATACAAAAAATTTAAATATGAGCATACGATAAGTTGGTTGTTTGGGTCTTATGGTTTATCAATCTTTGTAGGTAATATAATGCCAAATCCATTTTTATACAAATAAACAGTTCTATTTCAAATAATTCAGTTTAGCATTTGTATACAGTTTAATTGTCAAAAACATTTCTATTTCAAGCTATTCCGTATAAACAAACAGTTCTTATTCAACCAATTCAGTTTAGTATTAGTATAGTTTTTGTTTACCCACAGTTAAATGTCAAACTGTTCTATTTTGAACAATTCAGTTTAGCATAAGTACACATTCAATGTCAAACAGATCTACTTCAAACAATTCAGTTTAACATAAGTACACAGTTTATTTCTATTTGACCTATAAATAGGACTCTATCAGGTGCTACCATTCCTCACCAGGATGGACGTGGGAGTGATGACAATGAAGGAGTACTCCACATTCCCCAAAACTCCAGCATAACTGTAACATCACCATCAGATTGTTTAGTGTCATATCCAGAACACTCGTGGAGGTGGTGGGGGTATCCTACCTCTCTACAGTGGGGCAATCAGTGTATTCGACAGCCAACTGGGAAAGAGCATACAATAAATATGATAATCTAACCTATAGGCATGAAATAACTTTAGACAGGCTCGCATATTAAAATCAATCAATTTAGTTAAGATTTGAAAAAGATTAGAAAAAAGTGAAAAATCAAAAGTTATGGGATTTTTATCAATTTCCAAACAAACTCTCAAAAAGATATCTGCATTTTTTTTGGTATAAAATTTTATAGAAAAGAATTGGGTAAAAGGAAAACTCAAGCTCAATATAGATCTTAAAACACTAAAAAGTTTTATTTTATTTAAAAATAAGCAGTCTACATGTGCAATTTTGCCCAGAAGGAGTAACAAGGTTCTTTTTGAGGCTTCCTGTTGGACAAATTGTTTCTTGTATAGTCTATATATTGTCTTGGCCAGGTAGTAAATAAGGAGAAATTTTTCAAGCTAAAAGCATTCAAGGTTAATTTTAAAGGTTCAAATAATTTACTTTTTGAGAATTTGGTCAAATGCAAAAAACAGGCGGAAGGTTCTTTAGCAGATGAAAGTCTTTGTGGATTGATGACTAAGATGGCATATCAACCTACCTTGGGTTATTCTATACCTAGTGGTTAGGGAAACACATACATTTACATTTACATTTTTTGAGTTATTGTTTCTTAAAAAGTATGATTTTTTTGGCACACACTCCTATTAAATACAAATAATTTTTAAAGGCATGGACAGCTATCGATAGGCTATTGGTCATATGGAAGTCAGACCTGACCAATAAATAAAATGCAGTTTTTTCCAAGCTGCGGTCATATCAATACTGCTATATGGCTGTACCACATGGACATTAACTAAGTGTATGGAGAAAAAGCTTGATGGCAATTACACAAGAATGATACAAGCTGTATTGAACAAGTCCTGGAGGCAACATCCCACAGAACAGCAGTTGTACGGCCACCTACCTCCCATCACAAAAATTATCAAGTTAGATAAACCAGACATGCAGGGCACTGGGAGAAGTAAGGACGAACTTATAAGCGATGTACTCCAGTGGACCCTTCACATGGATGAGCAAAGGTTAGACAACCAGCTAGAACCAATCAACAATAGCTTTGTGCCGATAAAGAATGTAGCCTGGAGAACCTGCCAGGAACAAAAGACGATAGACAGGTGGTGAGAGAGGATCAGGGAAATCTGTGCAAGCAGTGCGACATGATGAGGATGATTTGATACATAAATAATAGGTACTACTACTTTAAGATAGTCGACCTGGGAGTAATGGTATTTAAAGGGTACTCCATAAACCCATAATCCAAAATGGGTTTTAGTGTTATACCCAGGGCACCCATATTTTGAGGGGTAGACATCTTAGCCTTTTGCTGGAGAAAGTTAAGATATTCTATCTACAGAGCAGAAAATACTTTGAAGAGAAAAGCATGATCATTTTCTATGATGTCAGTTCTTAGACCATTGTTGCTGCTACTATCTGCAGAAACTTCAATAGGGATTTTCTTTTTCTTCCCAGGGGATATCTCTCTCTCTTCTTCTTTGTTATCTTCACTGGCTGATTGCAGCGCGCCTCTCTCTCTATGCTGCTGTATCTACGGCTGCTGTCTTGGTTTGAATACTTCCACTTTTATGTCGGTCGGTCGGTCGAGAATTGTAGTTGTTTTGATATTGACTCAAGAAAAGGGATTCAGCAATTTTGTGATTGGCCAAAAAAAGACCATCTGCTATTTATTCACACTTTCAGGAAGAATTTTCCCTCAGGCATATTTGGAAAATTCTTGATAGTTCTAACATCTAACAATACAGTTCAATAAAAAGTGAAAAAAATATTTTCAAGAAACACTTAGTTTAGCATTAACATTAAGCAATTTCAAAATAATTTGATCTTTATTCTAACCTTTTTTTTAAACATTTTGAACTGCTAAAAAAGGGGTTTGAATTTCAATTTTTTAGTTTAAGTTCCTGAACCATCGAAATATTATTTTGAGGTCTTATTTTTCCTTTTTATGATTTAATTTTTATTGAAGAGAAGTTCTGGAAAGCCAAAGAAATCAATAAAGATTGTGAGAATTAAAGAATAATTGAAAACAAAGTGTAAATGAATGAAAAGAAAAACTTTGAAATAAATGAAAGAAAAAAAGGCAATGAAAGAAATATTTACAATGGCCAAAGAAGTTGGGAGAAAAATAGGATTAACTCGGAGAAATGACGAACTGGAGATGAAATGTTAAAAGGGGAAATAAAAAATTGACAGAAGAAAAAAGATAATTTTGTTCTTTTATAGACATAATTTTTTTTTTGTGGATTTATTTTTACATAGGATACATTACTTTCAGTTTCTCATTCCTTGTAGATGTGTGGAATGTTCATAGAAAGGCACATTCAAAATAACTGATTATATAAAAGAAGGAGTTATTAAGTTAGCATTATTCCCAAATATCTGAGTTTTAATCGAAGCAATTTGATCAATTTTGTACATCTATAATGTAAAGATTATCATTTTCAAATTCTAAACCAAAATGTAAAAATCTTTGAGATAAAAATAACGATAAAGAAAGTGAAGAATGACGGCATAAATGAATAAAAGAGAGAGAAGAAAATAAGAAAAAAGAATGATTGAGTTTTTTGGCATGTCAACCTGCCAAAAGTGATTTCATGCCTTGAGGTGAAGGAATCACATTCATTAGATATTCATATTTATATTTTTTGAGTAGTTGTTTTTTAAGATTTTTTTGTACTCAATCATATCAAATACAAATCTTTTTTTTAACAGATCTACTTAATCCATAGATACTACCAGATGTCAAGGACTGGAACCTTACCATCAATTACAATTTAGCATCTTACCCTGGACACCTATTTTTGTGGGGAGGGTCCCATCCATCAGCAGGAGATACTGTCAGTGTATTCTAAGTCTGACTGATTGGGCTAAGGAAAGACAAAGATAACTAAAAATGGTTATGAGAAATAAAAGTAAACAGATTACGACCTGAAAAAAAAATAGATTGAAATAAGCAGGAGATTTTATGCTTGAGATTTTTGATAATTTTCTGTTGAGCAGATCTGGTACCTCATGCAGTGTCAGAGAGATAGACTCACAGGCTATTGTTAGTATATTCTGTTCTTAATAGATATTCTATACTAGTAATTTGATTCCACATTATTTCTTCATTTGCACACAGTTAAATTGATTTATTTGTATTACATGGCATTACATGAAAGAAGTATTTCTATGTAATACTAATAATTCCATTTAATATTAATCCTTTGTATACACATAGATGAATGGTTTCAAACATAATAAATGATTAAAAAGAAGTATTTGAGCCATAGATGCAATGACCACAGGAACTATCACTCCAGGTCTCAGAGGACCCGAGAGTAAAGGCAAAAGCTCCAAGACTAGTGCTTCACCATTTGATGCTTTAGTGTCAGATTTAAGACACTTAATCATGGGGGAGGGGATCCTACACCTCTGCAAATATGAAGTTGGCATATTCTACCACCTCTATAGCACTTGTCGCATAATTTAGTTTGGTAGTCATTGCATATCTTAGTTGTAGTCATGTCTTTATTGAGGGTGCTGCTGCTTCTTAGTAATAATTGGGATCTATTTGAAGTCACTGCTGCTGCTTAATGATCATTTGACATCTATGCAAAAGTTACAGCAGGTTTTTGATCATTTGGATTCTCTTTCAAGTGACTGCTACCAAGGTTCATTTTATTCTGATTTCAAGATCCAATCTGACCTTCTTATATACTGTAAAATTGGCTCAGAAATTGATTTTGCTGAAAGTCACATAAGGGTTCCAGAATAGCAAGAAATTATTTTTCTGACCTGAAAGTAGATGCATGGCATTGATTAAGATATCAGTTTGTTTTACCACATTGAGCAATAACTACCAAGAAGAACACTTCCTTTTAGATTATTAAAAGGAGTTCCCATAGGTTATGATGCAACCATGAAAAGTCAAGAGGTAAAGAAAATAAGATCTTTATATATGCAAAAAATTTCACATTTTGTTTTTGCACAGTTCACAAAACATTATAAATTCTTCTCTCAAAAAGATCTGTGTCAATATTTCAATCAAGAATTATTCCTGGAGGAATTCCCAAGATGGAGTGGTTAACATTGTGGACAGTGAATCCAGTTGTGCTATTACATTCCCTTTAGGACTAATACCCTTGAAAAAGGTATGAACCCCATTATTCCCCACCCCCTGCTATGGATTAAATAGTACCACTTCTGTCCCCCGACAAGGATGAATTTGGCATTGAATAACCCATGATAATTGATATGCCATGAAACAAAAACTCCAACTTTAACTGTTTATTCAAGTTGTTGGTTATTGGAAAAATTACCAAATTCCTTAACCAGATTATTTTTATTGGATAATTGCTTTCATTTGTTTTATTTTTCTATTGGTAAATAAGTTAAAGTATAAATCTCAATTTTGTTCCTTTTTTCTTGAAATATGTTCTTCTAGAGGATAAGAATAATAAAAGCAGAAAACTGAGGGAAAATATCCAAAGTTTGTTAGCTGAGAGTGACAAGAGGGTGGAAGGAAAGAAAGAAATTAAAAGGAGAGAAGTGCAATGAAAAAATGAAGCAAAATCTGGAGGATCTATTAAAGAAAGAAAATAAAATTAAATATGGGGGTATATAAAAAAAAAGAAAATAAAACAGAAAATCTTGGGGTATGATTTCTATTTGAGTTGAAATGAAATATTTGGAGAACTGAGTGAATAAGAGAAGGGGTAATGAGTTGTAAGTGAGATAAATAATGTAAAAGAGAGAGAAGGAAATATGGCAGATAAGAGTAAGAGAAATAAGAATCATAAAAATGGAATAAGAATCATAAAAAGCTAAAAAGTTTCAACTTAAATTGTCCAAAACTACAAAACTGAAAGTTTGTGGCTGCAATTAACAAAGGCAAGATAAAAATATGATAGAAAGATGATGACTAGTTTGAAGTGTGAAAGATAATAATGATCTCAGATAAATACAGGTTACTAAAATTTTCAAGTTAGAAAAAAAATGGAGAAGGAATGAAATAACAAACATGGAGACTTCAAATCAAAAGCAAGGTGTCATTGAAAATAGTGGAAAATTATAGATGGAAATAAAGAATAAAAATAAATAAAAAAAATGTAATGACTGAAAAGAATATAAGAGCTAAAAATAAAAACTGCTTCAAATGATAGTATTGTTTGGATATTAATAACAGCAAAAATAGTTTATGATGATAATATAATGCCTTCTTTTGCAGAAGTTGTAGTTATTCATAGCAACCACAATTAACAATACTCAATATCAGCCAAAATTTTTTAATATAAATAATACAGCAAAAACAGCACATTTTAGCAAGAGTGCAATGATCTTAAAATTCTTTTTTCAATTTACAATTTTATAGTTAATGCGTGTTCCCCCCCCCCAGTAATGGTTTCATATGCTTGGATGTCGAAGAAAGATAACTCCAGGTGAAATGGAGATATTTTCTCAAGTTCAAATTTTGATCTCATTCATTGGTCTGTCGATTCATCATAACAGCATGTCAACACGTTCATGGTTATTTTATGCCAAGAGATTAAGGAATCATGCTCATTGTACATTCATATTTACATTTTTTATGTTGTTGTTTCTTTAGAGTCTTTAAAAGATTTTTACACCCAGAATTTGAATATGAATAATTTTTAAACAGATCTATGTGATTGGTAGATGGGACCCTTATTGGTGCAACCACTCTACATCAAATTGGACATGGGCATAATGACAATGAATGCATTCTACACACTTCCCAAATCTCTAGAACTGGAGCCTCACCTTCACATGCTGCTTAGTGTCATACTCAGGAGATGATCTCATTTGTTCTAAAAATGTCTGATGAAAACAAAATCTTCGAAAATTTTCAAATTTGACAGCATAATAATGACTTTAAATCTTCATGGCAAATGTATAACATGCTAAGTATCTTCCCAACCCTTTCACTACGGGCAAGATGTAACACAAGGTCAATTTTAAAGCAGAGTTTAAAAGGTTTGAATTTAGAATTTTCCTTCTCCTAGACTGGCTACCATAACTAGTTTAAAGAGCCCAGTCTCCACTACTCTTTACCCATGATTGGTGGGAGGATATTTCGATGCATATTTATCCCTAGGATGGGAGCACTATGTAAAATTGCAAACATAGAATTCAATCTTGTAATTAAAATCATAAAAAAATCAAAAAGAGGAAAAGGTTACTAAATGCTTCATAAAACCATGATACCTGCATTTTACTTGTATCTTTATACTACAGATGCCATTATTTTCTCTTATCTTTCATCTTGTACCATTTTAAAAATGTAAAATGCAAAAAATATTGATGAATAGCTTTTACATATAATTCTGCTTTACTCCCTATATATATATATATCTGTATATGTGTGTGTGTGTGTGTGTGTGTGTAAGAGTGATATATATATCGGGAGCATCATTACCTGTAACCAAGTGCAGCCCAGGACTATTTTACAATACCACCTGACTTTGTTGGTCTTCCATTACATTGTGGGAGAGTCAGATCAAGATGCAGTCTCTTTGTATTGTCTTTTGTTGTATTCAAAAATTTTCAGCAGGGAAGCATTGTTTGAATGTTGTAAAACTTAAATTAGCTGATAAGATGACTCATCATTACATTGTGTATGCAAAAGAACAGAATTTTCACAAAGTCAGTTAAAATAACTCAAATATAAATCGGCAATTCACTTAATTTCAATGATATAAGATAATAATGTCATCAAAAAGTCAAGACAATGTTTTAGATGATTCTCAGTAGTTCTTGGCAATCCCGAGGTCACCTTTCCATGGGAAAGGGAGGATACAGCCTTTTGCCCATCTCTCAATTGTGTTCTGGTTATATATGACATTGCAATATCGGAGCAGTAGGTTGTCGATTTTCCTTGTCTTCCATATTTCTGGTGGTATTTCATCAAGACTGGCAGCTTTCCTGTTTTTAATTTTTGTTTTTAGTACATCAGGTTCTTCTTGAGTAAACTGTCCTAATTTGATGTCTAGTTGATAATTAATAATTTTAGTGATAGATTTATCAGTAATTTTGGGTGATTTTCCAAGCAGATTCTTGAAATGTTCTTTTCATGTCCGTGTTCATTATTTTTGCGTGACAGTTTTTAGTTTCGCTCTGGAGCTACTCTTTCCTTTTCACTCATTTTATTTACTGTCTGCCATGCTCTTTGAGATTGTTTATCTTCTACTAAATTTCTAGTTTTATCGATCTTCCCTTGAATGTATTCTATTTGTTCTTTTAGGTATGTATATATATATATATATACATATATATATGTGTGTGAGTGTATATATATATTTATTTACCAACGCCTCCACTCAGGCAGGATATGACACAAGGTAAATTTTTTAAGTGGAGTTTAACAGGTTTGAATTTAGAGTTTTCCTTTTCCTAGACTAGTTGCCTCATCAAGGCTGAAGAACCCAGTCTGTCCTACTATTTACCCATAGCTGGAGGGAGAATAATTGGATTCCTACCTTCCCCAAGGGTATTAGTGCTACGTGAAATGCAATCAGTCTCGTCCAGGATTTGAACTTGTGCCACCATGTCCATTTCCTATGACAATAACCATTACACCACAGGCACACCTGTGTGTATATATATATGTATTTATACATATATGCATGTGTGTTTATATATATATATATATATATATATATGTGTGTGTATATATATATATATATGTGTGTGTGTGTGTATGTGTGTATATATATATATGTGTGTGTATATATATATATATATGTCTGTGTGTCTGTGTGAAGGAATCAAATAAATCAAACAGAATAATTATAAAGAGAAAGAAAATGAATGCAAAATATAAATTGGTGGACTTTTGATGATTTGCATTGGTTTACTTTCTCTAAATACATTCTGTCTGATTTATTTCATTCCTTCTCTTATGCTATCAAGGGATGCAAAAGGAAATATATATATATATATATATATATAACCACTTCAACACTATCATACAAAAAATGGATGATTTTAAATGAATACAAAAATCAAAACTACACAATATATATTTGATATTTGTTTTTTTTTTCTCCCTCTCTCCACACACACACACACATACGTATCTATATGTACACTACTAGTGAAAAATATTTGGCCACCCTCAAAACTTTTTATTTCTCAACCTCAAAGTATCATTTTTAATGAAATAAGTTTAGCATCACAATGTTTTTATTTATTATTCTAAATACAAGTCTTCCTCTGTAACTTTAAGCTTAGTATAACAAGATATCTTCTGAAAAATTGATTTGACGGCATTTTCTTCAGTACAGAGCATGAATTAAACATTTTCCAAAAGTTACATAATACTACCACTCAAACTCATATTAGAGTATATTATGCTGAATTACTGTTTGCCAATGGATGAGGAGATTAGGGTTCATTTCCAGGTTGAGCCATTGTTATGTTTTGACCTTTTGACCCGGCCAAAAATGCCATTCAAGGTAATGGACTGGAAGGAAGTGACACATTCTAATGGCAGTTATGAGAGGAAATTCCGTGGGCGGAAATTGGCTGATGAAATGGGACGAGCTAAAAAATTCCCATGGTACACTATAGAGTGATGCACCGGAAGTGAGTGACCTCTGAACTGCATGACAGTTATTTCTGCTTGATGAAGATTAAACATTTGATTTCAAAGATCGAGTGGGCGTCGAACGATTATATAATTCAGTTGAGTTCGACGAGCCAGTGCAGTTGCTAAGAGAGTTCCAGACAGTTGGAGAAGAGGTGTGGTAGGGAAAGCAACACCCGACCGAGGGGGCCCTCGGATACCCCGATGGAGTTTGGGGTCCAGAGAAGATGCTGATAAGATGCAATAAAGAAAGCCAGCATCCAGCAGTGGGCCCTAGGCCTCCAGTTGAGCAGCCCTAGAGAACAAGAAAGACACAATGTGACGGTCATAACAGTGGGGTCAAGATATTACAGTTTATGTTCAGTCTCCAGCTCCCTCTCACACGCAAACAACCCTTTCGAACCCTTGCAATAAAGTGAGAGGTAAAATATTGTTAAAGAAGTCTTCCTGCGTCTTCCTTCCTGCGTCTGTCTTTATTATTGTGTTGTTATGATGCTGTAGATGAGTATATAACACCATTCCAAAGACTCAAAAAATGGTACTTGATGTCTCCTTGCTTAACACTCAGCATAATAAGATATGGATCAAGAGTAAATGGAGTAATCCAGGGAAATGAGTAGCACCCTCCCCTCACCTCATTGTAGTAACTATTGAAACGGTAATCTTCAGGTTGCCCTTGACTACAGTCAGCCCACTTACTTAGATACTACCTGTTTTACCTATGCAGAGGTCAATTCATCAGAGTCATTAGCTTGTGTGACAGAAAGCTGACTGCTACCAACATCACTGTACAAGTGAACATTGTGAATAAAATGTATTATTATCCACTGTGAGGAGAAGACTCTGTGAAGCTTGCCTATATGGCAGAATTGCTGTCAAGAAACTACTGTTGAGGAAGCAAAACTATGTCAAAAGGTTCCAGTGGGCCAAGGCACACAAAGAATGAACAGAGTGGTGGAATAAAGTCCTTTGGACTGATGAATCAAAGTTTGAAATCTTTGGGTCAAATAGGAGGGTCTATGAGTGGCGAGAGAGTTGGTGAAAGAACTGCAACCCCCTGTATCACACCAACCATATAGCATGGGGGAGGCTCTGTTGTGGTATGGGGGCTTTTACTATTAACAGAGTCAGGATTTACACTAGATGAAGGGCAAATTGAATCAGACCGGCTATCACAGCATACAACAGCATCATGTAGTATCATCTGGAACATGGCTTATGGGTCAAGGATTTATACTCATGTAAGATAATGACCAAAAGCATTCCAGTAAACTTTGTCTGAGGTACATTTAAAGCAAAGACGAACAATTTGTCCTTCAACTGATGTCTTGGCCAGTGGAGTTAAATTCTATTGAACTGGTGTGGGATGAACTTAACTGAAAAGTCAGATCAAAACAACCCATAAGTGCAGCTCACCTCTGTCAACACTTGCAAAAAAGCTGGACAGAACTATCTTTAGTTTAATTCCAGTGTTTGGGGGGAAAAATCTGTGAAGCAGTGATAGTGCCCAAAGGGAGTCATTTTGATGAATCAAAGTTTAAGGAGCTTTCTGTGTTGATTTGTATTTAATGTGGCACTGGAAGACTAGTAAAATAAATAAAAACTTATGGTGCTTAAATTATTTCATTGAGAAAAACACTTTTAGGATGAGGAATAAAAATTTTGGAGGTTGGCCAAATACTTTTGACTGTTCTTGTATATATATATATATATATATGTGTGTATATATATATATTTGTGTATATATATATATATATATATATATATATATATATATTCACACACACACACACACACACACACACACACACATATATGTATGTATGTATGTATGTATGCATCTATATGTACATGTATCAGTACTTGTGTATACTTATATAAATATCTTTCTCTCTCTCACTCTCTCTCTCTCTCTATAAATATATATATAAAGTACCAATAGATATCATCATGGCATGCTACTAGCACGGATTTCCCTGACCCTCTCTCACCACTCATGTCTATTTTCTATTGCTCCTGGAAGGTGTTCCATGCTACATCCTGTATCAGTACTTAGCTTTTGTAGATAGGTTCGAACTGGTCTCCCAACCCTTGCTTGGCCATGCGAAGGGGTCATGTTATGATCTGTTGCAGATGCTGTCAGCTCCAGTATTTGGCATTTTCTATTTAAAGTTCGTATGTTAAATGTTGCCATTTGTATTGTGCTTTTACATTTTAGTAATTTTTGTTTTTGTTTGAGTTCTGTAGGTGATTTTTCAAACACTGAGGCCAGAGCTCAAACCTCAGTAGAACGCACCCCTTTTTTACCCTTGTGAAGGGCGATGCAGTTTGGACATGTGAGAGTCATGATGAGCTTTTGATGGCTGTCCTATGGATATGTTTATATATAGAAATGCCTATGGATATGTATTGGATGTGGAAGAACAAATTAGGAATATTCTTGTATAATAATAAAACAAACTCTATTATAACAGATTAATTTTAATTTAAAAAATAAACAAAATAAGAAGATAAACACAAAACAGTAAATTCATTCAATATGGCCACCATTTTTTCAATTATTGTAACAACACGCCTTTGAAATGATTTGTATGCCTTCAAAATAAATTCATCAGACATTTTATTACTTATTATACTTATTACTATACTCAGTAGCAGATATATCTTGGTGAGTTTATATATATATATATATAGACATGTTAGTGTATGGGTGTATATAATGATAAATATTATATTCTGATGAAATTTTTATGTTAAATATGATTTTAATTTATGATATTTTTCAGTCTTTCTCCAAATGAATATCCTAATATATTTCAATTTGAAAATATATACAGTGTAAATGCTTTTAAATTTCAAGAGTCAGTTGTTTTTATCATTATAATCCTCAGGTGACCTAATATTTCATAAGTATGGGCTTTTTTTTTTACTAAATAACAGTAATCTTTTATGTTGTTTTTTGACTAAAAAACTATTATGTGTTGTTCATAATGTATTTTATTGTTTAATCCAGCACCAAATTACAAAGTAAATATTTACTTTCATGCCAGTATCTTGCTACCAAAACTTATCTTTTATTTAGTAATTGATTAACTTCTGGAAAGCTTATTAGATTGTATTTTCCTTCCAGACAAAACCTATGATTTATTAACTCTTATTACAAGGATATACTGATCAGTCAATTCTATATTCCTTCACATGTTTTCTTTCATAATCCCAGATGTATTTAGATAGTCTTTTTTTTTATTTGCATATCACTCATTCTTGACAGAAGCTTTATGATTATTTTCAGGCAAACCCTACAATTCCCTGAACCTAATTAGGAAATATATCTAAGTAGCTTTACATAAGTTTATTTATATATATATTCCTGTGAGCCCTTTTAGGTGTACTTTGTATATATGTATATATCTCCAAACCCTTTCAGCTGTATTTCATATATATATACACATATTTCTTCTAACCTTTTTAGGTGTATTTCATATATATATATATATATATATATATATATGCAATTATTTCTGCAAACATTTTTAGGTGTATTTCCTAATTAGGAAAGACCCACTTCTTTTACCTACTTTTGTCTAATGGGAATATTTTCATTTTCCTTTTTTTTCTGTTTGTGTTTTTACTTCCTTTTTCTTCTTTGTGCATTTTTAAAAAATATTTTTTTTTGACTTTTTCTTTTTTAAATTTCATTTTTTTCTTCCCCATTTTTTTTCTTTTCTGATGACAATTATTAATTAAATCAGCTTTTTTTTATATTGAAAAATATCTGTAAAATCAATGCCTGCACTAAAGTTAGAAAGAACACAGCGGTAAAGTTGGCCATATACAGAAAGAACATTGACTTAAGGTATTACAAAAAAAACAAAAAAAATTAACCACAAAAGAATACTTTCGAAAACAAGATTTTGTGCCTCTAGTCTTGATGTTTTTTTTTTAGTTATAAAAAGAAAGACCAGAATATTTTCTTTTTATAGAAGAATTCAGTATTTCAAATGCTATAGGCTTCATATAAGCCTTTTATCTGAAATGAGTGCAATAAAACCAAATGAAAGGCAGGTAAAGTGACAGTTTAAATGTAATTTTTTTTTTCTAAAGCTCCTGGGAAATCAATAATAATTCTATTTTCTTTTTCAGTTAGGTAGGTCTTTTATATTAGAAAAATAATTTTTTGAATAGTTTAGTTTTTAATGAATGAAAAGCCTAAAGGCAAACAGGTAAAACTCAAATGAGATATAAATAAAAAAAGCATCCAAAGAAATATAAAATATCATTTCTCATTTGAAATTTTTATATTGAAAACAAAGAGTATTCAGTCCTGGTGTTATTTACCTTTCTTTGTTTTTTCTTGTTTGTTTGTTTTTTTTTTAAAGAAAAGACCATTTTTAAAACCCTATGATCTTTTATGGTTGGCTATAAACTTTTCAATTAGCTCTCAAGCAAAACTTATTTGATTGGATTTTTACACAGCCTTTGGTCAGCTAATTTAATCAGTCAATTATCAATTAGCAACTATTCTGGTAATCTGCTCTATCTGGCTGATGTTTTTTTAAGCACTAAAATATACTCTATTGTTTATATAACAATATGAAATTATACTTATTTTTATTTAACTTTCACTTATCCTTAGGACTTGAACAACATGAATAATCTATAAAGTGGATTACACATTCTTGTTGAAAATATTTTTCTGCTTGGTTGAAAAACTGCTCATTCTAACCCCCTACACTCTTAGAAATCTGAAGAATTTAGATTTTTATTTTGTAAATCAGCTCATTTTGATCCATACAATCTTAAAGATTTAAAAAATTGCAGTTTTTAAGTTTTTTCCTGTGTGTCAAGTGGTCTCCCACTGAGAGAAGAGAAATAAGGTATTTCTACTGACTACTAAAAAGAGAAATAGTAATATAGGTCAATTCCTCATGGCCTGTCAGAGAAAGTAAAGAATGTGGGTCAGAGTGAAAGCCAACAGATGTTTGCACTCAGTGGCCAGGGAAAGGAAGAAAAAGCTAAATGATTGGCTAGAATCCTAAAACGGAAGTAGCCCCTTTTTCAGCAGCGGAAATAGGGGTAAGGAAAATGAGTTTTGGAACAGAGGTCATCGTGAACAGATGGGGGCAAATCTCGCGCCAAACTCCGAGTAAAGAAAGCGGAAAGAATCTTGGACAAGTAGAAGAACCCATACCTTCAAGCCAGAACTAAATATAACATAAAGTCCATCAGCCCGTAAAAGAGAAAATACTCTCTGAAGGACCCTGCCAAAAAGATAAGTAAACTTTAAGACTGTTTCTCCCTACACCCAATTATATACTCTCTCTCTCTCAATTTAAAGAAAGACTAAAGAAAAGAAGAAAAGGAAGAAAGACATTTATCGTCATATATTATCCACTGGTAATATAGCCGACACGTTGAATATGTGTGTCCACGTGTGTAGTAAAAAGATTGATATATTTTAATGTTCCCATGTGTTGAAGTTGTTCCTTTGTGTCGTTTGCTGTCAAGTTGCTATTTCATGTTTCTTTTTCAGCTTCTTTTGCCTTATGTTATTCTTGCCTAAGTTGTCCTATATTCTCCTTTAAAAATATTATACGGGAAACCAGAGTTGTCGACTACTATAATTAATATTATTATATCTAAACCTAGAGGTCCATACCTTCCATAAATCTAGGGGTGGAAGAGCTAGTGGCCTGGTGGGTGTATGTGGAAGGTGAAATTTGGAAACCCCTTGCCAGCGGCGGTCAGCCTAGCCCTAAATTAACCCCCACATAATATGCCAGTTCCTATATGCCCGAGAAAGGACTCTGAACAAGGACTTATTCTACGAGGGATCAAGTGCCAGACTGCCCTGTCTTCACCTGTGCGAAAAATAAACTCCCCGTTTGGTGATAATATTTAAATGCACCAGTTCCCATACGCTTTTAAATGGTTGCTCATCCGGGGATCTTTTTATGTTAATTTGCCGTCACACTGTGAAAGAAATATTTAACTAAATTTACAATTGCATTCTACTTATAAAATTACAAAAATTTTGCTGCTTTTCATTTTCTTAGCTCTTTTCAATATTTTGGGAATATCAAATGAAACCAAAGGTCAAATCAAAAGCAAAGATAACAATTAATCCTTCATCTTGTCCCATTACTATAAATTAAAACAGTCATTCATTATAAATCAAACTAACTTTTAATATATACATATAAAAATATCTCAGGAGTCTCAAGAGGTTGGGGGGAGAATGAGATCCCCATTAGGGGAGATAAAGACTTAAAAACCCCAGTGAATATATTGTAGACAAAGATTCAATGCATTTGTGGCGAATTACGTAAAAACTTGCAGAAGCAAACCAGATGCAACACATAGGAATGACACTTGGTGAGAAACTGGGTCTGGAATCACCCCACAAGTTTTTCCATGCATCTGTACTGGCAAAACCAGGCTTAATTTGAAAGCACGTTAAGTGTTATCTGTGCCAGGTGGTTGGGGTGAGCGAAGGAACTACTGCCTGTTGAAGATTCATATGGGCTACAGGAATGAGAACTGCTTGCTAAATGTTTTATATAGGATCAAGAAAGCATCTTTGGCTTTTGTCTGTGATGCTTTCTTATTAACCAAAAAAAGGCAGAAACCTCAAATGGACTACAATCATTCTATTTTTTAACCATGATGAAGAGTTTGTGAATTGTGACAAGATTTGACTTTAGAGTATTACAAGACGAATTATATAGTGACGGAAACTAAGCTGCAAAAAGGCCATTGGTTGATTGTAATAAAAGAATGCATAAAACTGAATAACTGAAAATCCTAGCATTCAATTGTGGGTCACCTGAAAGAGGGAGTCTGATGTTAGAATAACCCAATTGCCCCCCATAACCTCTGGCAATTATCTTCCATTAGAATGTGCCTCAATACATTTGAAAATGTATGTTATAAGCTGACATTAAAAGTTTATTCATCCACAGAGCCAATTAAAATTTAAGATTTCTTTTGCATCTCAAATAGCTGTCTTCATTTCAGATAAAAATGTTTTGACAGCATTTACTCCCCCCACCACTTCTCTGTAGAAAATTGCTGTTTTACAAAAATTATACATCTATACAGATATACATTACGTTTTATCTATGAATTATATATATATATATGAGTTTGTCCAAAATGGCTTATTTTATTTTGTCATCGTTTTTTTAATTTCTCTTTATGAAAACATGTTTGTCCTCTGATAAACATAAAAGATTTAAAAATGTGTACAACAAATGAAATTAAAAGAAAAACACAATAAAATGACGTTTAATTGTTCTCCCAAGACATTTTGAGAAAATCTACATCATAAAACAATAATTGGCACTTTTATTCATATGATCCATTCAACGTTGGAATAAAATAATAAAGAAAATCTTTATTCAGAATTTAGCTCTGATAAATTTTTACTTTGGTTGAACAAAAGGTTTCAGATAAAAGATTATAGAAATTGAACATTTATTGTGTTTAAATCACAAGTTAAGATGTTTAAAACTGGTTCAATTAAATATTTCTAATATAAAATGTTTGGGAGTCACTAAACAAATCTAAGTTTTGACATAGATCCTGTTTTTTGTGGGATCTAATTAGCTATCATTACGCTTCCAGTTAACATGCTTAAAATAGATCATTTAGTATATGAACATTTCAATAAATGCTTAATTATCACGGAATAATTATTCAGTATTTCCTAACTGACACATAAGCTTCAAATGAATATCATAACCTGTATATTGTTGAAGTGCTTAAACATTAATAACAGAAATGATTATGTGCACATATATATACATAAACTTTTGCAACCTTTCTTTAAAATTTTTACTACCCTGTTGGCAGAGCATGGAATACACTTTGCCCCAGCAAAAGGTTAAGACCCTACTCCAAAAACAGGTGTCTTGGATTTTACACTAAACTGGATCTGATTGTGAGGCTTCAGTTCAGGAGATCTAGAGAGTCTGAAGTATTGACATTACTCCCAGTTTCACTCTTCCACAGAGTGATAATAACCATTAGGGTCCCATCTATAAGTTAAATAGGTCTGTTTAAGAATTATTCCTATTTAATGGGACCATGGACAAAAACAAAGTCTTAACTTGAATGGTGATTTCCTAAACTCTAGGCATAAAATAACCCTGGGTGGGTTGATATGCTATTAAAATCAATCTGTCATAAAAACACCATTTTTGGAGTGATACATTGGAATATTTACATCTTTACATTTATTCTGAATGATTTATATTTGTTTTGCTGGCAAACATTCTTTTTTAAATACTTTGAAATATTTTCAGCTAAATTCATATGCTTTGTTTTACTGTATCATGTACGTTTTTTTTTAACTCCTTGAACTTTCATCTCCTTCTCCATGACAAGATTGTGCTGCCCCACCTCGTCTATTGGCTGAAAAATATCTGAAAACGTGAAATGTAACCTGATTACAACATTTTATAGGCAATCGCAATGAATAAAGGGAGATTTTCCTGTTGGAATTCAAGTTAGTTAGTATATAAATTTCGGATAGTGGCACTACTACTGACTAACTGCTCTGTTTGTGAGTCTTAAAATATGCTGGTTATATGCTTTGCAAAAGGGTATGACTTCCCCCCAAAAAAGGGTATCTTGGGTATCATACTAAACTGTATCTGGTGGTGGGGCTTCAGTTCTGGAGATCAAATGAGTATGAGGTACCCTTTCATTGCCATCATACCCAGACCCACTTTGACCAAGAGGGGTTATATCTGTTTGGGCCTCATCTTTAGATCAAATAGATCTGTATAAAGATTAGTTGTATTTGATTGGACTGTGAGCAACAAAAAAAAAAAAAAAACTCTCAAGAAGCAACTAAACAAAAAATGTAAATATGAACACAATGAGTGCAATTCCTACACCTCTAGGCAAAAAATAACCCTAGGCAAATTGATATGTCATTAAAATCAATCAATCAACAAAGTTGTAAGGTTTTAAATTTGTTCTCTTAACATTTTAAATTTAGTTTTAGCCTTTAATTAACATATTGTATTATCATACATTTGTTTTGTCTATTATGAACGAGCAAAGTATATATATCAAACAAGAATAATTAAATATGGTTGAAGCTCTCGATAAAAATATTTAAACCTGTATTTCTTTTGTTGAGCCCTTGCCTGCTCTTAGTAAAAAAAAAAAAATTGATCATATTTTCTATAACTACATTTACAAGTCAGTTTCTAGTGTCAGAAAGTGAGCAGGTTTTTTGTTTCTATTTTCCTTGTAATTACCTTCTTAAAAAAATTAAGACCCAACTCCTACTATATAAAAGTGTGAAAGCAAGTCAAAAGAAAAAATATATATAATTAGCTTCAGAAATGGTTCAAATATAATTAATGACTAATCAATGATTGATTAGAACTGTTGAAGGGATAACACCATAAGAACGGACTTAATAAAGAACTATGCTACACATCGCTCATAGGAAATGCAAAGACTAGAATTTTGATCATTGAAAATTGCTAACACATTTGTTTCTCTTTCTCTCTCCACACTCTCTCATTGAGGGTTTTCTCTTTCTCTCTCCACACTCTCTCATTGAGGGTTTTCTCTTTCTCTCTCCACACTCTCTCATTGAGGGTTTTCTCTTTCTCTCTCCACACTCTCTCATTAACCAGTGTCAACGTCTATTTTATGACTTTTTTGTTAAATCATGATTTTCTCAAAGGTCATTCAATTTAGATTCTGACACCTAAAAGATTGTCATTTACTAAGTTTAACTCAGTTTATGATTGATTAATTTTAATAGCATGTCAATCCATCTCGGGTTATTTCATGCTTACAATTTTTGTGACATTGAAACAATGTTTTTTGTTTTTGTTGATGGTCCTATCAAATATGAATAATTTTATACAAATCTATTTGATACATAGATGAGTCCCTAAAAGGTACTACCACTTTCGATCAAAGTGGACCTGGTAGTAATGACTCTGAAGAAGTACTTCACACTCTCCAGAACTGGAGCCTCAACATCAGATGTTGTTTAGTGCCATATGTTGGGCATATTAGCTTTGTTGTGATACAAAACCAGAAATATTAAACAGCCAGTAAGAATCAAACTCACTAATGGTCAGCAAGTATAACTCTTTAAACATTTCACAATATGATGGACCCACCTAATATAAGAAAAAGTCAAAAATAATCTTCATCTTATGATTGAAAATTTTTTATATCTGTTGATAACTTATCAGATAGCGGGAAGTCTCTGTGGTGTAGTGGCCAACTTGCAAGACTATGACATCAGAGTTATCAGATGGGAAATTTCTTGTTCGTATGAAAAGAATATAAAGTGCATTTGCTTAATGATTAACTGATTTGAAATTTTCTTGAAATTGTATTGCTTTTTGCAATAGTGAATAAAAAAGACCAAAAAAACAAAAGATATATCATTAAAGAAAACAAGCAAAATGTATGAGTTACATATGATTTTTTAGTCTCCACATTCCCCTAATAATTGTATAAGAATAACGTAAATAAAAGATAACTTTGTTTTGGAATTAGGGTTAATGAATAAAATGGCAACTGTGTTTAAGTAGATGAAGCAGACTCATTTCCATTGTTATTACATTCATTATAAATCATTTAAGTGGAAGGTATATACCATATGGAAATTTACTAAGCTTTTTGCTTAGATGTGGCTCAAGGCCATATGAAAGGGGCACCCAATGAGACTCGAACTCACTCGTGTAAGGAAGGTATATACCATATGGCTTAAAGTACTTTAGGACAAGCAGTCAATATCATTGGAAATTGGTGAGAGAGATTTCATTGTCTAATGATTTTGTCCAATTTGTTACTGATATTCTACCATAATAAATGACCACCACTTCATTTAGAATAGTTTGATTTTCATAAGAGGATTCCTTTGCAATGAGAATAATGACAATGATAGCAAGACAATATCTTTTCTATAGTATCATCAAAGCATCTTGTAATGCTAAGCTGATCCTTTTATCATTATTAAGTGACTTGCATAATGATTTTATTAAAACTAGTTTCTATATACTAATGGCTAGTTGTATAGAATCATCAGAAGCTGAAGACATAATCAAACAATTAAGAATCTATCTGAAAACTCCTTGGAGGGGAGAGCAAGGAGCTACCCTTGCATTTAAGGTGCACTTGTTGTATATTGACCTTTGACAGACCCTACAATTAGGTGTTTCTAGAACAGGATGTTTCAGCTGAGAACAGTAGAAGCAGATTACATGGTTGACAGCCAGAAAGACAACCAAAATGCATTGGCATTATGAAATTATATATACACTGGTACCCACAGACAGAATGGTCAGTGGGTCACAGTGAGCAGTCAGTGAATGCCCTGAAGTGGGGGGAGGTAGGTGACCCCCAGCAGATTCCAGTTGACAACCTTACATTAAAGACACAAAGATCTGAAGACCCTGAATATGGAATCACAACATGGATTAAGAATATGGTCAATATAACAGTCCTCCATCAGCCCGTGTCCGAGTCCTTCGTCTTTGTCTCTGTCTCTGTCTCTCTCTTTCAGACTTACAGCCAATTTTGAGTTATAAAGAAAAGAGACTTATATATTTTTCTAAAGAAAGTGTTATTGTCTCTTCATTGACATACAATACACTTAGTATAAAAGTTATTATCATAGGAAATGGAATTGACAACTCGAGTTCAAATCCTCAACAAATTTGCTTGCAGTTCATTTTATATTAATAGTTTTGGGAAAGGCATGAATCTGTTCTTCCCTCACCTATAAGTAAATATAATAGGGCAGATTGAATTCTTTAGCCTTTGTCTGGCAATCAGTCTAGAAAGAAAACTCAACATTCAAACTAGACTTAATCGACCTATTGTAAAGGGTTTCAGTAAATACATAAACTTGCATCTTCGTAAATCATTCTTTTATAAAATTGTTTTATTTTATTAAAATTCCAGGTGAAGTGAATGTGGACACAAATGCCAAAGATTACATGAAGAAAACTGAGTCATAAGAATTGGGAAGTTCCTATAGTGAAATGGTTAATGTGTTGAATTGTGACATCATAGTTAGCAAGTTTAAACTCCAATTGTGTTTTTCTATTCCCTTTTGGACTAATGCTCCTTGGGAAAGGCATGAACCCCTTTATCCCCTCAGCTATGGGGGGTTAAAAGTCCTCCAACTGTTCTTCTATAAGGATGGCTTTGGCATTAGATAACTTACAAAGGTTGATATGCCAATGAAAAAAGAAACCAATCAATATATTAACAAAAAAATCATGTTAGCTTTCTATATATTATCTTCAATTAACTCTCATCCTTTATTATTTCTCATTGACAAAGTTATGAATATAAGTAATTAATTTATTATTTCAATATTGATAAAAAGTAAATCAGAAATTATTCTTTGAATGTAATACTGAAAATAAAAGAGATATCCTTACTCCTTATGTGCGGGTCATTCAACAGATAGAGTAAATTTTGCTATAAAATATCTCCCATTTCACCCAGAAAAAAACCTTTTTCTTTATTTTTCAATATAATCTCCATTCTTTAAAACATTTTCCCATTGAGAAACAAGCTTTTTGTATTCTTTCAGCACAAAAATCTTTGGACTGAGTTTTTAGCCATTTGCTCTTCACAAGGCTCTTCATTTCATCATCATTTGAAAATTTTGTTCCTTACAGAAATTCTTTGAGAGAGTGTCTAAGAAGTGAAAATCAAAGAGGGGGGCATATTTAGACTGTAAGGAGGATATGGTAGGTGTTCCCAACCAAATTGACTGATAGTTTCACTGTTTTATGCAGTCTTATATTCTGGTGTCAACATTTTGGGAACTCAACAGCAATCAAGGTCATCATGTACAATTTTGTGTGTTTTACTCATAGAAATTCTCAGTTGTTCAGAAATTTACTCAATTGTAACTCTTCTGTCAGCCAAAATGAGTGTATTAACTGAATCCACCATTTCAGGAGTGCATGCCTGACTTGTCTTCATCTTAAATACTATTTTGACCTTCTTTAAACAGTTTAGTTGATTTGTAAACTTCTTTTTCACTAAAACCTCCTTCTTCTCTATGCACATTACACATTCTTCTGTAAATTTCATATAGTTTCCACTTCTCAGACACTAAAAATTTGATGAGAGTCCTCTGCTCAAGCCTGGAGCACTGTATTTGATTTCCTGCCATTTTGAATAGCCTCAAAAAAAAATTTTGTAAGATTAAAATGATTTTTACAATAAGCCAATTCCAGACACCTAAAAAAATTCTGAAAAAAAAAATTATACTTTTTAAAAAATATTCACTTTCTCTATTTTATGACGCTCATCATAAATTCCTTTCTTAATAATTTGCCCAGTCAGCGGAGGCTGTAGAATACACTGATTGCACCTCAGCAGAGGGGTAAGACCCCCTCCCAATGAATGTCTTGAATATGACAATAAACAATCTGATGGTGAGGTTCCAGTTATGCTGAAGCTTTTGGGGAATGCAGAATACACCTTCATTGCCATCGCTCTCAGGTTCATACTGGCCCAAAGTGGTAGCACCTGATAGGGTCCTATCTATGGGTCAAATAGAAATAAACTGTGTACTTATGCTAAATTGAATTGCTTAAAATAGAACGGTTTTGACATTTAAACTGCGTACTTATGCTAAACTGAATTGTTTAAAATTGAACGGTTTTGACATTTAAACTGCATACTTAAGCTAAACTGAATCATGTGAAATAAAAATGTCTTTACATTTAACTCTGTGTGTTGCCCAGTTGGCAGGGGCTGTAGACGCTAAACTGAATTGTTTGAAATAGGGCTGTTTTACATATAGCTGTGTGTAAACAAAAACTATACTTATACTAAACTGAATTGCTTGAATTAGAACTGACTAAACTGAATATCTTGAAATAGAAATGTTTTTGAATTAAACTGTGTACTTATGCTAAACTGGATTGTTTGAAATAGAACTGTTTATTTGTATAAAATGGATTTGGCATTAAATAACCTACAAAGGTTGATATGCCATAAAACCCAAATAAACACACACTCTGAAAAAATCCCTTCTGTTGGAACAAGAGAGAATTTTCTCCTTAATTTCAAATCATATAAATGCAGAGCCAGCTGCATTTTTGAGGAAATATGAATGAGACCATGACTATTGGACATTACTCATGTATTTTCCCCATGTATTTCAGCACCAAATCTTCTACATCTTCCCCAAAATATAAATGTTATAAATATGAACAATGATATAATCTACTACTTACATATGAATGACAATTTAAATGATTTGGGTTGAAAAGCTGAAGAACAGTTTGAATTATCTTCTGAAAATTTGACAACTTGATTTAAAAAAAAATCTCTTTATAACTTACAGGGAAATTTCAATGTTTTTTAAACATTCTGTTATCAGAATTCAGAAATGAATCTGATATTCCAATTGATACTTACACCCTATCAGTTGTTCTTATAAGATAGATATAGGAGGTGCCCGTGGTGTAATTGTTATCGTCGTAGGACATGGACACGGCGACATGAGTTCAAATCCTGGACGAGACTGATTGCATTTCACATAGCACTAATACCCTTGGGAAAGGTATGAATCCAATTATTCTCCCTCCAGCTATGGGTAAATAGTAGGACAGACTAGGTTCTTCAGCCTTGGTGAGGCAACTAGTCAAGGAGAAGGAAAACTCTGAATTCAAACCTGTTAAACTCCACTTAAAAGTTGACCTTGTGTCATATCCTGTCTGAGCGGAGGGGTTGGGTAAATAGGATCAGTTGTTCTTATAAAATGCTGTCCCCAAAAAGTGATGTCCTGGGTATTATACTCAGTTGCATCTGGTGGTGAGAATCTAGTTCTGGAAATTTCAGGATTACTTCCCAGTCAGCTGGGGCTGTAGAATACACTGACTGCACCTCTGCAGAGGGGTAAGACCTCTCCAATGAGTGTCCTGGGTATGACACTAAACAATCTGATGGTGAAGCTCCAGTGATGCTGAAGCTTTGGGGAATGCAGAGTACCCCTTCATTGCCATTGCTCCCAGGTCCACTCTGGTCCGGTGTGGTAGCACCTGATAGGGCCCTCTCTATTGGTTAAATAGAACTAACGGCATACTAATCTGATTTGTTTGACTAAACTGAATAGCTTGAAATAGAAATGTTTTTCACAATTAAACCATATTTACATTCAAACTGTGTGCTTATGCTACACTGAATTATTTGAAATGGAACTGTTTTTAGACATTAAAACTGTACTTACATTAAACTAAATTGTTTAATAGAGAAGTGTTTTGACATTTAACTGTGTGTAAACAAAATCTGTACTTATACTAAACTGAATTAGCTGAATTCGAACTGCTTGACTAAACTGAATTGCTTGAAATAGAAATGTCTTTCACAATTAAACTGTACTTACATTTAAACTGCCTTCTTATTCTAAACTGAATTGTTTGAAATAGAACTATTTTCATAAAAATGGATTTGGTATTAAATAACCTACAAAGGTTGATATGCCATAAAACCAAACCAACCAGGATTACTTCCTCATTGCCATTACTCCAAGGTCCACGGTGACCTGTAGTGGTAGTACCTCTTAGGGTGTCATCTATGAATCAAATACATCTGTTGAAAAATTATTCATATTCAATAGGACTGTATGCAAAAAAAATCTTAAGAAAAAATCTACAAAAAATGTAAATTTGAATGTAATTCCCTAACCTCTGGGCATAAGATAAACCCTTTCATGGTGACATGTCAATAAAATCAGTCAATCTATCAATCAATCCAGTTGATATTTCATAACATGGATCATTCAAGATAGTCATGTACTTGATAAATTTGAAACAGATTTGAAAGGAAATTCAATCAAATTTTAATGAAAAATTATCCCACTTTGTATAATTAGATTGTAAAGGAACACATTTTTGGCAATCGAGATATGGCCAATTCATCTGGAAAGTATTAACAAATTTCAGCACAATTTAACAACTATTTTACTGAAGAGGCTGTTGGAATCTGAAACATTAAGGGACAAAGTAATGAGGTAGATGATCAGAGAAGTGAATTGTTTGATCAGATAAAACTTCTCGGCAATAAAATAATGATGTAGCAACAAATCAATATAAAATAATGCCAGCATAAAAAAAAGTTGAATTTCTTTGGACCATTTAACCCAAAATGATTGAAAATGAAACATCTAGAATTAAATATAAACAAAAATTGCAATAGTGAATTTGTAAAACTAAACAGAATTTGATTGATTGGAATTTGGACTTAAACAATTATTAATGACCAGGAGCCAAAAGAAAAATATGTGAAAGTCAGACATTTTCTGAAAAGTTTTAAAAAACTTAATGCATTCTGGACAATAAAATTGACTGCCTTTCTAATAATTTCTGGAGCACTTGGAATGATTATAAGAATCTTTAACAAGTAAATGTAAGAAATATAAATTCGCAAGATAAGAGTGAGTTGTAATGTTTAATAATTTAGGAAAGTAAAGCAACTGATGCTTAAATATCAATTTCATTCATCTTGTATCTGTTTGTATTTTCCAATTCGTCCATTTCAGGTAGGATGTGACACAAGGTCAATTTTTAAGTAGAGTACAACTGGTTTGAATTGAGTGTTTTCCTTCTAGTCTGGTTGCCTTACGAAGCCAAGTTTTCGCTAATATTTACTCATAAGATGGAGAGAACCGATGGATTCATGCCTCTCTCCGGGATCAATAGGGAATTTTGAAAAAGCAATATTAGATTATCTAATTTCATTGTTTATCCAGTGAGTATCAAATTTACCAACTTTATATATGATTAATTGATTTTAATTACATTTCAACTCATCTAGGGTTATTTTATGCCTTGAGGTTAGGGAATCATATTCATTGTACATTCATATTTACATTTTTTATGTTGTTTCTTTTGGGGATTTTTTTCTTTGCGCAAGGTGCTCATGAATCTGACTAATTTTTAAACAGATTTATTTGATCTTTAGAGAGGACTCTAACCTTACTACCACTCCGAGTCAGTGGGCCTGGGAGTAATGAAAATGAAGGAGTACTTCACACTCCCCACGTCACCAGGACTGGAATCTTATTTCCAGGTGCAGCATAGTGTGATATCCAAGACATCCTTTTTGTGCCCCTCTGAAAGAGCATTTTAATTTATGAAATTAACCAGATAATTATTATAGAAATGTATACAAGTTTTTACATAGACACATGCACCTATAAATTCTCTGAAATTCTTATTGCCAAAATCTTTGATTAGTGCCTTTTAAATTTTATATTTAACTTTCCACAAATTCCCTCTTAATAGAGCAAACAAATATGAAAAAAATGCTTTAATTTCTCGTGAATGTGTCATATGAATTGAAGAAAAATATATATTAATGAGTTATATTCAATATACTTATTTGTAATAATCTGTTTCCCATTTTTTGACAAATCATAATTGGCTTAGAATTGTTGGAAAGGTCTCTAATCAAAATCGGAAATAGCATTTTATTTATTCAATAATATAAGGTGATATTTTTTGCCATTATTGAATTTTTTCAATTACAGATATTTCATTTTAATTTCAGCTTTAAATGTTTTTTATTTACTAGAGAATAATACGCACAAATTCATGCACTGTATCAGTACGTTACAATATTCTCTATTATTATATATTCAGAGAGAGAGAGAAAGAGAGAGAGAGAGAGAGAGAGAGAGAGAGAGAGAGAATAAGAAACATATAGATCTGAATACCTTTTTTCTAGTGACCTTATGAATGGTCACTTTTTCAGCTGAATATTGCTGGTTCGAATTCCAAGTTTTCCTTCTCTATGACTTGTTGCCTTACTAAGGCTAAAGAACCCATTTTGCCTCACTATTTATCCACAGCTGGGGAGAGAACAGGTGAATTCATGTCTTTCCCGAGGACATTAGTGTGAAGGGAAATGCAAAAAGCTTTGTCTAGGATCACCAATTCCATTTCCTACAATGAAAGTTACTATAGTAAGTATGCTTTCAACTAGGGTTAATGCTAAGGTCTCGTAGTTTCCTCCTGAAACTATGATAATGAGCCCTCTCTCTACTACATGTCAGTTTTCAAAAAACTAATATTCAGAGAAAATATAGGAAATCCACCCTTCCAGGTCCCTCAAGCATACTTAGATTTCCTGTTTGGAGGCTTCCAACAATAATGCTATGTAATTGTTCTAGATCTCCTACTTGAAGAACTACTAATGCAATTAGTAATGTTTAATTAAATACAAATACTTATTTTAGTATGACAATTCTTTTTTCTTTTGAAATTGGAATATTCAAATTTTACATGGCTAATTACATCTTATATCAACATGTCTTTATGTCGATTATTGTTTTAGACTCTTTCTTTTCTCAAGAGGAAAAGACTGTTACATTAAAACTTCCCCCAGGTCTAAAGTGTGTATACCAAATTTAGTAGCTTAATATAAAACCGTCTGACTTTGAAACAACAGCAAGCAGACTATTCTTTCATATTAACATATTTAGTATGTAGTTATATGCATTGAGAACTCTGCATATATGTATTTATATTTGTGTGTAAGCTTCAGTGACATATCATTATATATATATATATATATATATATATATATATATATATATATATATATATATATATATATATATATCTTTTTTTAATGATAGACTAAGAAAGAAACAAGATTTGATTTAATAAAAATGCTATTATCTTATGATTTTTAAAACCCAAATATGGTTGTGATGTATTCATATGGAAGCTCTGATCTTTGGCAAAATCAATTCCTTTTTTTTTCTTTTTTTTGACCAGAATTTGAGTTTCTGTTTGAATTTTAGTCATGAGGATTTATTCTTAATACACACTCATCTTAATTATTTGGTTCTTTCAATTTTATGATGTCAACTCTTTTCTTTCCACAAGACTCCACTATCTGATCCAAAGAGTGAACTCAGATTACCAGATAAACAGCAATGCTTCACCTAGAATTATATCACAGGCCAATATTTGATGAGAAAATCAGGTGGCATAATGTTTGAATCCAAAACCCAGTATATATTCTGTCTTGATGAAAGGTTCCAATATGGTGTTTAAAATTAAATATCAATTTGAAATATCATTAAATTATATTTTTGTATTGATATACAAATGAATTTGTATTTGTATACACATATGAACATTTTTCACACACGCATAATTCATATATATATATATATATATATATATATATATATATATATATATATATATAGAGAGAGAGAGAGAGAGAGAGATGAATAGATAGGATTGAATGAAGTAACCTTATAAAATAGAATGATTTATAAAAATTGTATTCATATATATAAAATATAAGAGAGATAAATAAATAGATAAAAATGAGAAAATTATTGTTTTTATTAATAAAGTAACCTTATAAAAACAGAATAATTTAGTAAAAAATATGTGTATCCATATATATATATATATATATAATGTAATATATATATTTTCATTTTTCTATTATTATATAAGGACAAAAAGTTTTCTCAAAATATCATGAGAAAGCACACTCTTATATTTTTAAATGCTTACAGTACAACAGCCTCAGATGCAAATACAGTATTATATTTTTTCAATGCTTCCTTTAAGATAGTAGAGATTATTTGTTTTATAGGCCATGTCATCTTTAGCTATTTATAAATATGAGTCATTCAAAAAGTTCCAAGCCTTGCACAGAAAGAACAACAATAAGTGAACATTTTTCTTGTGCAAACACACACAATTACTTCTTTCAAAACTAGAAAAACTAATTCCGATTTGTCACAATTTCCGTGCAATTGAGGCCCATACAAAGATGAGAGCTGTACAATAAATCAACAATGGGGGTAAGGCTTAGAACTTTTTAGACGACCCCTGTATGTATAGAGATAGATTTTTAAAAAAAAGATAGAAATGAGAAAATTTATCAATAAAGTGACCTTATGAAAATAGAATAAGATATATAAACGGAGAGATAGGTAGATTTGGAAAAAAAATGAACTGATATTAATTTTTAAATTCGTATATTAAAAGCCTAAAAAATAACTTTGAGAAATAAGGTAGTGTATCCTTTTTGTTGAGAAAGGATTATAAATGAAGCTTAAATAGTATTTAAAGCTTGACTTTTCTGTAGATTGAAAATTTCTATTTTACAAAGTTCTGTTTACCCCATGGTCATAGTTGGCCAATTCAAATAATTTCATTGTTGAATTGAATTGTCATAGTTATTGTTGTATCTAGTATTTGAACTTAAATTTAAATTGTATTGCATACTTTTATATGTATGAATGTGCCACACACACACACACACACACACACACACACACACACACACACACACAATGTATATATATATGTATATATATATATATATATATATATATATTTACACGCTCTTTCATCATTCATGAATAAAATGCCTTATGCCAGATTTTATTGACGTAATTTAATAATTCTTTTTATAAACATTTCTATTTATATACACAAAAATAGTTCAATGTATATGAAAGTATTATCAAAATTAACCTCACACTGTAATGTTATTATTAACAATTATGTTTAGGAAAGTGTAGAAAAATGTGTTTTGAAATGAATGTATTATGATTCTGTTTATTCAGACATTTTGCTTATGCACTCTTAAGTTAGAGTACACACTTAAAACTATTAGTAAGAAAAAACAAGGAAAACATTTTTCTGTCCATTTCCATTCAATATTTATTTCCTATTTCCTTTTTCTGCTGATTGGAATTTCAGCCTGAAGCAAATAAAGCAAGAAATGATACAAATTCTTACAAAGCAATAATGCAATGATCAAAATTGGCCTTAGCAGATTCAGTAAAAAGATCTTATTGTGTTTTAAGGTAAATAGGTCTACATTGTGTGCACTCACTGCAAAAATAATGTTGTATACATTATCACTTTTAGCAAATTCGAATTTCCATTGGTGCAAAATGAATGAAATATACATCACCAGTTTTATTTATATAAATAAAGTGCTTTATAAAATAGACATTAATTTTGAATTTGAATTAATATTTTACCTGGCAGATGTGATTAAAGCAACCAAAGAAATTAGATGAGGTTTAGAATACACTGAGCATATCCTCTGCAGACAGATAAGACTACCCCACAAAAGGCATGTCCTGGTTATGACACTAAACTGCATTTGATGGTGAGGTTCCAGTTCTAGAGATCTTGGGAGTATGGAGTACTTCTTCATTCCCATTGTTTCCTGGTCCACTCAGACCTGTTAGGTCCCATCAATTTGAAAATAGATCAGTATAAAAATGATTACTTTTTTTATAGGACAATGTGCAAAAACTATCCTGAAACAACTGAGCAAAAATATAATTATGAACGTCCAGTGAATGCAATTCCCTAACTTTTTGGTATAAAATAGCCCAAGATGGATTGACATGCCATTAAAATCAACCAATCACTCAATCATTCACAGAAGTGAAATGCCTTAATCTGTTTTAATCTTTGTAAAACTAAATATTTTTGTAAAGTTACTAATGAATTATTTACTTGGCAAGGTCTAGAAAGGGTATAAATAATTAAGGTTGATAATTGGAAAAGTTGACATGTTACCAATGAAGAGGAAGTATGAATATTTTATTTTGGATTGGTCTTGAATTGGCCTAGTGGAATGAGGACTAATAACCCTTCTTGTATATACATACTAATGATGATCGACCAGCAAAAACTTACATTCATCACTTCTGTACGGAAACTCAGTGCAGTCTATAGGACTTACTAAGTGTGATGGCTGATAGGGATTAATGGCAAGTGAGAGTCAAAGGAATCCATGCTGTTGGCACAGCTTGATGATGATTCAATCGATATTACAGGTTATATTTACAGCATTTTTTTTTCAAAACCCCTAGAGCATTACATAGTCTATGTGCGCTGTCAATACATTAATCTTAAGAAATATTCAGTTAGAAATTTGATTGATTCATACTATGATAACATAACTTTCTTGCATGTATTTTTCATCGTCTTAGGTATTTTAGAATAGTGAAATTCTAATATGAAAATCTAACTTTTGATATCACTGAGAACTTCATTTTTTTATCACATTGAAAAGAAAAACCTCCAGTGTCAATTTAAATAGATTATTAATCTTTTGATATAATACAAGAAGTTGTGTCAATATGAGCAAAAAACTCTTCAAAATAAAAAAAATCAAGTTAAAATCATGAAGTTGTCTATTTAAAAGCTGTTAATGACATAATGACATTAGAAGAATCAATCAAATTTAAAAGGTATAGATTGTTAGCCGTCATGAAGATGTGGTAGAGACACCGTTCTGAAGAGTTCTTCATTGAATATCAAGATGTCTTTTAGAGACAAGGAATTATAGAGTGTATGTATACAAAAGAACTGTCGTCTTGCGCATTAGTTTTTAGATTATCCTTAAAATGAAAAGAAATACATTTTCAAAGTGTTTTTCATAAGGATATCAAGAGGTGATATCCTTTTTATGGAGAAGATCTTATGAAAGAAATACAGTTCAAAGATGTCTTTCTTTCATTATGCATTATCATCAAAAAAGTTTGATTTTACTTTGAACCCATTTAAACTCTCAGATACTCTGAGCCTAAAGTCACAAAATTACAAAAGAATCAAGAACAATATGTATTTCACTCCAAAACTGATCTTGGGCCACATCCTGCTCATGGCAGTAAATAGCAAATACACACCTGCATGTTTGCGTGAAATTTTCCAATCATCCCATTAATAGAAAGTTTGTGAGTGGCTATTATATTAAAACTTTTATTATTTGTGATTGTTGGGTTTTCAGTTGACCTGAAATATTGAACTTCCTTTGTATAGTAAAATAGCATTCAACCTGAAATATTATACTGAAAATTTATTTGCTTGTTTTTTGTTAAGAAGTGATATCATCTCTCCCTTAGACTTTTTTCTAAGATGTGTTCAGAACTACAGAGGTCATTCAAAAAGTTCTAAGCGGCACCTAGAAAGAAAGAGGATAGCTGAACATCTTTGTTGTTGTAACATACTAGCACTTCTTAAAAAACTGGAAAAAAATCTACATTAGTTTGGCTTGTTTTATAAGAAGTGGTTGTGTTGCTACAAAAAAAAAATGTTTAGATATGCTCTTCTTTCTTGTAAGGCTTAGAACTTTTTAAACGACCCTTGTAAAAATTTGCTGCAGAGTTTATTTTTCTGCAAGTTAAATTCTGCAATACAATTATGGTTGAAAAAAAAAAAAGAGATCAGAAACTTGGGTTAACAAATGAACTATAACATTTAATAAAAATACATTCTGTACTTTAGTTTCTATATCTAGCTCAGTCATGGAAAGTCGACTTTGAGAAAAGAGCAAAGAGTTACTGAGATAACTGTTCCCAAAAAATAACTTGTTGGAATAAAAGTTTTACTATAAGCATGAATCTTCCCTAACGTGCTCTAGTGCAAACTAGATTGAAGGTAGTGAGATTGTAATCGTTACATAAACTGGTATGTCTACTGTTATGTTGGCACTGTAGTTGTATCTTTAGAAGGTGTCTTTCTTTTTTTACTAATCATTTTTTCCTGGGGGAGAGGGAACTAAAACAAAAATTACTTCTTTGAAAAGGTTTACATTTTGTCTTAATAAATGCCTTGAACTAAGATGAACTTGAAAATGTGCAATTGTCTTATAGCATTCTATCTTTGTTGTTGGCTGTGATTAACTCATCATAGTGCAAATCTTTCTATGCCAAAGTTGAGCAGAAATTATGCAAAAGTTGATGATTGAGAATTTTGGATTTTTTTCTATGAAGGGAAAACTGTGTAGACTTTGTTGGAATTCGGGGCATTTTTTTAATTTCAACAAAGGATAAGATTATGAAAAAGAGGAAAAATTTTTGAAGAACAAAAGTGATAAAAAAGGGAGGAGTGAACGAGAAAACAAAAGTAAAAATTATTAAAAAAAAAAACAGTAAAAATTATGAAATAAGATAATAAAGACCAAAAAATAGAAGAAACCATGAAAGTGTGAGAAGAAAACTAAGAAAATTAGAATGTAAAGAAAAAGAAAAAATCTGAGAGAAAAAAATAAAACTTAAAATTAATAAGGAAGATAAGATCAGAAAAATTAGGGAAAATGTGTAGTTTCAATCTCTCTATCTAGATTTATTCTTTATCTAACTATTTATCTTCAATTGTATTCATTAGTTTTTATATACAATGATAATAAGAGAGAGAACAATAATTAGCGGAATAAAAAGACTATTCTATAAAAAATTAAAAAAAAACAACATGTATATACAATATATAATGAAAAGTGAAAAAAGAAGCCATTAAACACAGAGATAGCAGAAGGTTAACATGATTTTTATTCTTTTCTTACTAATTGGTCTGATATGAAACAGCAATTAGTATACTAGGTGAGCAAGATGTTCAGCGACTAGCTCTCATTGAATTAAAAGAAAAAATACTTATCCACATTCACACACTACAAATATATGCACACACACACACACACACACACACACACACACACACACACACACACACACACACACACATACATATATATATATATATATATATATATATCCACACATTACCAGTCAAATGGTCATGATTTTAATCAAGAGGCAAGGTTTTTATCATAAAATGAATTTAAAAAATACATTGGACTATATTACTGCAGCAATAGAAACACACAAAGATTAATAGAAAAAAGTCTATAAACACTGACACTGAATGGATTTAACATCAAACTGAATGATGCTGCTTTGAAATAGGGTTGACATATTTGAGGTAAAACATCTGTGTTCAAGATAAACTAAATCTATGAATTCTGAAGACATATCACAGTCATATGGCGGGGGGTGGGTTAAATCAAGGATGTGAATGAGTACATCTTCTTAGGATAGATGGATGATGATATATTTAATATGTTTTCAAAAATGGTAGAAAAAATTATGGCATCTATCGCTCTTAAGACTATGGATTTATGTCTGGATCTCAGTCTGGGCAAGTTTGTATAGAAGCCCAGCAGTTGTCCATGCAGCAGATCTCCCCTTTTCAAAGTACTGTTGTTGTCTAAGGTGCCACACAAAGTGCTTCACAATGCAGAACTGCCTTAGGAGCTCCAGCTTCTGTTTTTGAATTCAAAGTTTTCCTTCTAGTAGACAGGTTGCCTTACCAAGATTAAAGAATCCAGTCTGCTCTCCTATTTTTCCATTGCACGGAGATATGATAGGCTCTGTGGGAAAGAGAAAGAAAGACGATTTGAAAGTATTATGAACTTGATATTAATACCAAGTTAAATGCAAACAGTCCCCATCTAGAATTTGAACTTGGATTACTAAGTCTTTTTCCGACAATAATAATTGTTATACAACCAGTTTTGATTATTTTCTGAATGGAATGGTACAGTGTTTTTATTATTATATTTGATATCTCAAATCTCACTGGTTTCAGATTTATAATTTAAATATAAAGTGAAAAAATATGGCAGTTCTGATTATAAGATGTGGGTCTGAAATTTAAAATATTAAATCATTGTGTCTTTTTTTAAAATTAAAAACAGCTGCAAAGCTCTCAAGCATAAAGAACATCATGATGATGATGATGATGATGGAAAAATACCAAAGCAGGATGGTAAATCAGGCTGAAATAATAAATGAAAAATTTACATACAGAAGAGAAGTTACTTAAATGAAGAACAATGAATTGGAAAGGCCAATTATATCATGAATTAAAATATATAAAACACAACAAAATTGAACAGCTGCTGTAGAAGAAGAATTAAATCCGAAGCTTTTAATCAAGGAATTTAGACTGAAAAGATATTGAGTTAAGCAAAACAAATAAAATACATTGTTCAGAAAAACAATTGTAAATTCCACTGGCAGGTAAATGGAAAAACAATCAGAAAAACTGGAAAATTGGCAAAAAAATGAAATCCAACATTTTTGGAACAAGTTATAGAAATGCAGAAAAGAATGCAATAAGAAAGCAGAAAAATTAACAAATAAAAACGAAAGATGGGCTCAAAAATAGATAATCAATATATTTTTTTTGGGGGGGGGGTGGAAGGACACTATAAAAACAGGCAGTTGGAAAGCACCAGGCTAGGATGGTATTAATGGGTTAGGGTTTTGAACATTTTTCTCAACACAATTTCAACAATTTATATGAATGTTTGATGAGAACAAGAATCACAGATTACTCTGGTCAATGTGGAAAAAAATGCAAATTCCTTTTTTTGTAAAAAAAATCCTCACTGAATAAATTGGAGCAGAAAATTAGAATTCCAGTGAAAGTTGAAGATTTCTACGCAAAGAACAGAAAAGATGCAAAGAAAAAGAAGAATCTAGTAACGGCATTGAGAAACTTAGAAAATCTTCTATCTGATATGATTCCTTAGTTATAGATCTTTGTGCTGAGAAATGTTCAAGATTTCGGAAAGTGTGGCCTAAGTCATAAAAAAATAATGCCATGAAGACGACAAAAAACATAGAGCTAACTGCAAATAAGACAACAATTCATTCCACTCAATTGGTAGGACCTAGAATACACTCACAGTAACCTCTGCTGAGGAGTACCCCCCCCACCCCACCCCAAAGGGATTTCCTAGTTATGAAACTAATCAGCATCTGATGGTGAGGCTCTTGTTCTAGTGATGTGAAGAGTATGGAGTATCCTTTCACTACCATCACTCCCAGATCCACTATGTCCTGGAGTGATAGTACCTGTCAGAGTTCATCTATGAGTCAAATAGATCCGTTGAAAAAAATGTTGGTATTCAATAGAATTATGTACAAAAAACAACTCTTAAGAAACAACACAAAAAAATGTAAACAGGCAATGAATGTTATTCCCTAACCTCCAGACATAAATGCAGATTGGTTGACATGCCATAAAAATCAATCAACCAACGGAATTGAGATGGAATAATTTAAAACAGAAAGTAATTTTCCATTCTTTTTGTTGCTTTTTAGTTTAACTTCTAAATTGAAGTAACATTTCTGTTGGTCAATAATATCAGAAAAAACAATGATTAATTATGATTATGTTACAGTGAAATAATTACAAAATACCCAACTCAGCGAAAAAAGTATCGAAATTTTTCTTGCTTGTGAATATGAAGATGATACTAGTTACAAATAAGGTTACAATATTTGTTATTTCTCCAAAGGAAAGCAGCAGACTTTATTTTATTTGACAAGCATTTTATTGCTAGAAATTTTCAGAATTTTAGTTTTTTCAGTCTTCTGTGACTATATCCTGTAATCTTTTTTGTCTAAGTTTTATATCAGAATAAAAGATTTCTTTATATATGCCCATAACAATTATTTTAAAACCTGTGGCCACTATTTGAGTGTAGCATTGTTGTAGTGCCATCAATACAAGTTCATTAAATGATATATACAAATTATATCCAGAAAGCATTTAGATTTTTTTGTATTGTATTAAACTTATAAATGAATTCTGTAAATGATACAAATTCTTTTGAATAATAAAGTTTTAGAGAAAATAATGATTAAGATGAAATAATTTCCTTTTCACTTTATACTAATTATAAAAGAAATGTAAATTTTTACTTTATTTGGAATTTGCTACCATTAAAAAATGATTGAAATGTGCTATTTAAATGAAAAAAATTCTTTCATAAACATTCTACTCGAATTGTGAAGTAAGATATTTTTAATGACTTTATGACAAATGTGTGTTAAAATTAGCATTATATTTTAATCAATGTTACAAATGAATTAAATCATTAAAAAGTTTATTTTCATATTTAAATAAACTTATTCCATGCTAACTCGATTGCTTCAAAATTGGTTCATTTAGAAAATAAAAATAAAGTCACTAAAATGAATCAAATTTAGTCTTCAATTACATTTTACAATTTTTACCCTTAACACATAGACACACACTGCACTTAATTTTAAAACCAGTTGAACAAATTATTATCAATCAGTCGTCTCAAATCAAAACTGTTCTATATAAAACCATAATTTCATTTTATTTGCTTCACAGACAATGATTGTCTTTTCTTGATTTAAAATAAAGATCATGTTGAGAATGTTTGAAGTTAAGATTATTTTTATAATTGTTTTAAAAGATCTAATTACAAAGGATTAAAGTTCACTGAGTTCAATGACAAATTATTATGAGAGTAACATGAATGTTGTAGCTATTTATGCTCAATGAGTTTGTAATGAAATGTAACTTAAAGTTTGGGATTTTTCCAAGTATTATGATAAAAAGGTTTTATTATTATAAGCCCAACAGAAAACCAATACCAGAAGGTTGAGCTGAAAAAGCTGTTACCTTTTTATGTATAATTTTTGGTAATGAACAATAATATACAAAAGGTACATTGAGTATTAATTTTTCGATGTGTACAGTGTACATAAAGGTTTTAGCAATCTTTTTAAATGTTTACTTCTGCGTTTGTCTTGAAATTACTTAGAGGTTAAAACTTAGTTCCTGTTATGAAATTTGTGGCTTACATTTTTGTTTTAGCAGACTTCTGAGACTGCTACTGACTAGTAATAGCTTTTGGGATCAAAATTAGAGATACTAGTGGGTTTGGGAATGATACGAAACCAAGTTTCCCCAGTCGGCTGGGGCTGTAGAATACGCTGACTGCTTCTCTGCCAAGGGGTAAGACCCCACTTCCAACGAGTGTCCTGGATATGACATTAAACAATCTGATGGTGAGGTTCCAGTAATGATGGAGCTTTGGGGAATGTGGAGTACCCCTTTATTGCCACCACTCCCAGGTCCACTCTGGCTCAGAGTGGTAGCACCTGATAAGAGTCCAATCTATAGGTTAAGTAGAACTAAACGGTGGTTGGAGTTTACTGTTTTTTTGCATTAAAACTGCATATTTATGGTAAACTGAATTATTTGAAATAGAACTGTTTTGACATTTAAAATGTGTACATATGCTAAACTGAATTGCTTGAAATAGTACTGTTTTGACATCTAAATGGTGTACTTATGCTAAACTGAATTATCTGAAATACAACTGTTTTGACATTAACTCTGTATATTGCCCAATCGGCTCAGGCTGTAGAATATGCCGACTGCACTTCTGAAGAGGGGTAAGACCCTCCCAATGAATGTTCAGGATATGACAAAAAACAATCTGATGGTGAGGTTCCAGTGATGCTGGAGCTTTGGGGAATGTGGAGTACCTCTTCACCCCTTCATTGCCATTGCTCCCAGGTCCATTCTGGCCTGGAATGGTAGCACCTGATAGGGCCCTACCTATGGGTTAAATAGAACTAACTGTATATTTATGCTAAACTGAATTGTTTGAATTAGAACTGTTTGACTAAACTGAGTAGCTTGAAATAAAAATGTTTTTGACAATTAAACCATACTTACACTTAAACTGCATGCTTATGTTAAACTGAATTGTTTGAAATATAATTGTTTTTGACATTGAAAATGTACTTACACAAAACTGATTTGTTTAATATAGAACTGTTTTGACATTTAACAGTGTGCAAACAAAACCTGTACTTATACTAAACTGAATCATCTGAGTTAGAACTGTTTGACTAAAAAATAAACTGTGTACTTACGCTAAACTGAATTATTTGAAATGGAACTGTTTTTTGACATTAAAACTGTTCTTACACTAAACTGATTTGTTTAATATAGAACTGTTTTGACATTCAACTGTGTGTAAACAAAATCTGTACTTATACTAAACTGAATTAGCTGAATTAAAACTGCTTGACTAAACTGAATAGCTTGAAATAAAAATATTTTTCACAATTAAACTGTACTTATATTTAAACTGCATACTTATGCTAAACTGAATTGTTTAAAATAGAACTATTTTCATAAAAATGGATTTGGCGTTAAATAACCTACAAAGGTTGATATGCCATAAAACCCAACCAACCAACCAACAACAAAACTAAGTTGAAATATTATACAAATTCAAAAATTTCATTCAGTTTGTTGAGTGAATATTTCAGCTATAGAATCTGCTGCAGTAAAATAAATTGTGTTCCAAACATATTACCAAATTTGATGGAAATCTGATACTAGTACAAACGAACTATTAAATTTTCTGTAAGGATTTTCCCTGAAGGTATTTTTCAGATGTTTTGAATGATTATTTTCAAGTAATATAACTAATGAAAAGAGACATTTGCTTCTCAAGTTGAATTTCTAAATAAGATGTGGTTTATTGGTACCAAAAAGTCACAGCAAGAAGGTCAGTAACAACGATTTGAGAACATACATAAGAGATCTCAGATTTTAAACACAGAAAACATTTTTTTTTCTTTTAACTCTCTAATACAAGTAACATATTAAGTTGAAAGTGAATATAAAATAATACAAAATTTGTTATTTGAATGAAAACCACATTCATGAGTGAGAAGATTAACTCATTTTAATGACACGTCAACCTGTCTAAGGTTATTTTATTCCAAGAGGTTAAGGAATCATGTCTATTGTATGTTCATATTTACATTTTTTGTGTAGATGTTTTGTAATTTTTTACATGGTTTTATTGAATACAAACATTTTTTAAACAGATCTATTGGATGCATAGGAGGGACTCTAATAGGTACTACCACTCTGAGTCCAAGTGGACCTGGAAGTAATGGCAATGAAGGGGTATCCTACATTCCCAGGGTTCCAGAACTGGATCCTCGCCATCAGATGCAGTTTAATGTGATACCCATTTCACCTCTTTTAAAGAGCTCTTACCCCTCTGCAAGAGGATACAGTTAGTATATTCTAAACCCTGCTAACAGAGGAAAAAAATAAAGGACCTGAGAAGGACCATCTGTGAGAGCTTAATGCAGGATATGTCATGAATTGTGCTTATTTGTTTGTTTGATTTTATGGCATATCAACATTTGTTGGTTATTTAATGCCAAATCCATTTTTATACAAATAAACAGTTGTATTTCAAACAATTCAGTTTAGCATAAATACACAGTTTGTCAAAAACATTTCTATTTCAAGCTATTCAGTTTAGTCAAACAGTTCTATTTCAAACAAGTCAGTTTAGCATAAGTAAAGTTTGAATGTCGAAACAGTTCTATTTCAAACAATTCAGTTTAGCATACAAAAACAGTTTTATTTTAAACAGTTCAGTTTAGCATAAGTACACAGTTTAAATGTCAAAACAGCCTCATTTCAAGCAATTCAGTTTAGCTAAAGTACACAGTTTATTTCTATTTGACCCATAGATAGGACCCTAACAAGTGCTACCACTCCAGGCCAGAGTGGACCTGGGAGTGATAGCAATGACGGGGTACTCAGTATTCCCCAAAGCTCCAGCAGTACTGGAACCAAACCATCAGATTGTTTATTGTCATATCCAGGACACTCATGGTGGGTCTGTAGCGAAGCAGTTGGTGTATTCTACAACCCCACCCAACTGGGTAAGTGCTGTGTAGAAACCCCTCAACTAACTTGTTTAAGTGATTAAGGATGGTTAGCTGAGGTTTCTATAGAGCACAAGGATTACCATGGATACCATTGTTGTGGTGTCAAGAATGGAGCAAATAGCCTGTTAGCTCAGGAAAAATGACTGATAAAGTATCGACCAATTTTGTGGAAAACCCTGACCACTCAAATAAGAGAAGTTGTTGGGGCAACTGGAACATGGAAGAAGACTAGAGAGAACAAGAAATCTGAGGAAGAATCTAAACAGTATTGATCAAAGCTTTAATGTGACAGCTAGAATACTTAGAAGAGTCCTGGAGAGTCTTAGTGTCACTCAAGCTTCAGAGAAAACTGCTTGGTATTATTGGCATAAATAATTTTCAAAAAGTAAAATGATAACTGAGAAGATACATTTTTGGTGTTAGAATAAGACAATAAAGATGTTTATATTAGAAGATGACTGCATCCTATAAGACTTCTTAGCTGTGGCTTTAGATTCTATATCATTAGTTTCTCAGTGAAGTTTATAATGAAAGGAATTGGAATTCTGTATTTTTCATGCAACTGCCAATCTTTTTTTCAACAGATTATTGCTCTATTTAATTTTTTTCTACTTCTCAATAATCACAAAAAATTGCTTGTTCACTGATTAGCAAAACTTTTGGGATACAACAAAATATAGATATGAAATGCACGTAAAGATATGTTGATATAAACGTTATACTGATAATGTGTATAGCATAAAGATTTCAGTAAATAAATATTAGTGGTTTACAAGTGATACATGTCACAAGTATTGTCCGATTTTTCTTTGGTTTCTTAAATGTACATCATTATCATCTTGTCATGTCATTGGCACGAATATCACTGGCCCTTTCTCGTCACCTCTCCCTATCGTTCATCACTTCCGGCAGGTCCTCAGAGCTACACCCTGTATCCTCACAGAGCCGCTGTATGTAGGTTCAAGCTGGTCGCCCTGCTTTTGCTCGGCCTTGTGAAAGGGTCCATAGGAGTACATCACTAATGAGCTCGTCCCTACTTCTCCAGCTGTGTCCTGCATGTCTGGTTCATCTAATTTTGATAGTTTTCATTATGGGTGGTAGGTGGCCTTATAGTTGCTACTTTGTAGGATGTTGCCTCCAGGATTTGTTCGATATCGCTCGCCGCATTCTTGTGTAGTTGCCGTCAAGCTTTTTCTCCAGCCGTTTAGGTAGCGTCCATATAGTGCATCCATATAGCAGTATTGACACGATTGCCGCTTGGAAGAAACTGCGTTTCATTTTATCAGTCAGGTCTGACTTCCATATAACCGATAGCCTATCGATAGCTGTCAATGCCTTTGTTTGTCGCGTGTCGATGTCTGTCTCGGTTGATGAGACACTGCTTCCTAGGTAGGTGAACTTGTCTACTAGTTTCAGAGAGCTACCATTTAGTGTGGAAATGTCGCCTGTTTGATTAAAGCACATGTATTCCATTTTGTGTGCATTGACATGGAGGCCAATGCCAGTGGCAGCACGTTTCAGACTAAATGTACACTCACATACTAACATAGAAGAGTTGTAGTCATATGGCCAAACGGTTATCATGTTCGGAAATGGATATGTCTATCAACGTTCAAATTCGTGATGAAGCTGTTGGCATTTCACTTCATGCTAATGCTGCTAAGAAAAGCATGAATACATCTCTTTTGCTGACTCACTATGTGTAAATAGTAGAGGCAGACTGGACTCTGTAATATTGGTTAGGCATCCAATCTAAAAGAAGGAGAACTCTGATTTCAAACCAGTTTTATTTTGCTTAAAAAATTGACATTCTGTCACATTCTGTCCATAATATCTATCTATCTATCTATCTATCTATAAATAGTTTCTTTCAAACATTTTATTAAAGGTAAAAAATCATAATTTCTTCTGACAATTTTCCAAAGGTCAATTGATGGTAAAGTATATTCACAAGATTTCAACATGACTTCCAGTATTTAAATGAAATAGAAAAGTTATTACATTTAAGTCTTTGCTATATAGGTTAAGTTAACAAACCTCATTATAATCAAATCTTCCTTACAAGAACCACCATCATCCACAAATTTATGACAAGAGAAATAATTGTCTTCATTTGCTAAATCATTTCATTTTCTGTATTTTATGAGCTGAACTGAATTCAATACACAAACATGATTATGCCAAACAAGTTGATTTCAATTTAGAGAAAATATTCAGTTGCGTGCTTGAAATTTGCTTTGACATTAGGAATTTGTGACTAATAATAATTTTAATTAGAACATAGATTAAATTATGGAATAGAAATTGAAAATTGCTAAATAGATGCATATTACAGACCTGTTTCTTTAGATTACTTTGCATCCATTTGAAATTGAAAAAAAAATGTAATCTAAATCACAGTATTATAGAGTTTTGAATTTGACAAAAGAAAAAAAAATGATTACTTTGGAAATTGAATTATGAAACTGAAATTATAAATCAAGAAATATATAAATGTTGTTAATATTTCAATTTTATTTTATGAATATATAAATGTACTTACTTTATGAAGGTTAATGTTTAATACTGGAAAATAATACATACATAATTTATTTTCTTACTAATAAACAAATGCTAATATATTTACATTTATTTTTGACCTTTAATTTCAATTGTAGGCTATGAAGAGTTTATATATATATATATATATATATATATATATATATATATATATATGTGTGTGTGTGTGTGTGTGTGTGTGTGTGTGTGTGTGTGTGTGTGTGTGTGTGTCTTCAGACTACTGTGAATAATACTGTGCCTTGTGTTTTTAAGAAGATGTACCAGTTGTTGCTGTTTAGGAAATTATGGGCCATTCTAATCCAGCCAATCTTTGTAGCTTTGACTCCCATTCAAATCCAAACTGAAATGTTTAGAACAAGTAAATAATTTCAGATCTACATCATAAGTGAAGATCTGTTTTTAGCACATACAAAAATGGCATTCATGAGAGTGAAAGATGAGGAATCCAGAATGAATTATCTTTAATTACCTGAAACTAACAACAAGGATATATTCTGAATTTGAGGATGTTTTTCTTTGCTGTGATATGAAGATAAATTGAGTTATGATAACATATCAATGATATTAATGAACAGAAGTTTAAAATCAAGAAAAGTTATCTCAAGTATAATGTCTTGAGAAAACCCTGTAAAGGTTATATATTGTCTTAAGTGTCATCATATCAGGTAGCTGTTGGGATTACCACTTTTGATTTGTAGAAGTATAAGGGTTTTTTTTTGTATCACACAAGTGTATCACTATATTTGCATTGCTATTTTTGAAGTCACATAATTTGTGATTCATTTGATTATTGAATTTAAATTTAACAAATGTCTACATTTTAATTGTCAATTTCAGATTCATGGCACCAAACCTTTTCCTTCAAACTCCATAATTGTGTAGAATTTATTTATATTTGAATTTCCAAATGGTTTTGGTAATAGTTAATGAGCTTTTTTTCATCCATTTTGCCAAGTTTTTCACAATCTTGATGTTGGTGACCTCTCTTGTCATAACTTTGGTCTTTTACTCTATTTAGAGATTCTTGAGAAGGTCTGGGTCTGGACTCTGGCTGGATCACTCCAAAACATTGATATTGTTATCAATTAATAAATTCTTGATCATCTTGGCTGAATTTTGGGATATTTTTCTGATATTTTTCTTTATTTTGTTTTTATTTAGTCCACTATATTTGGCTACAGTAGATAGAAAATTTAATGCTGGTTTCAAATCAGCAAAGTTAGATGCAAAAGAAAAGGAAACGATGTAAACCGAATGTTTGTTGGTGTCACCAAAAAACGGTAATGGTGGAGCAGGTTACAAACACGTTTCTTTTCCCACAAAATGTACAAACATTCCCTGAAGGACTGAAACATCTACGGATAATTCCGTATTTCAGGGAACCATCCTTCTTTTGCCGTTGTGATTTCCTTTTATTCTGCCATATTTGATGACTGTGAGGCATAAAGTCTTTGCAGTAATCGAAGCACAAATAGGAAGAAAAAATTCATAGCACACATAAGCTTGAGGGAATTCACGCAAACTTATTATGTCCCGTGAGAAGTTTTTATCAATTCTTTTCGCTTTCTTTGTCTTCGGGGTCACGATTCTCACTTTATGTAAGTTTGCCAAGAGTTGTTCAAGATGACTGAAGATGCTTCTTACAGTAGGCACCGGAAAATAAGTCACCATGCTTTGTTCTTTGGACCCCCCCCCCGCTCCCCGCACAAAACAAATCCCGATTATTTTGTGCTTCCTCACGCATTCACATTAATACACAAAATATTGGTTTTTAAATTCGAAAAAGAGCAAAACTTCGACATTGTTATTAGTATTGTCGAATTTTAAAATAGTCACTTAGCTGTTAGCACTATCATTAATGGGAACACTATACAAAAGTGTGTTAATGGAGGGGAAAAGTCGCTTTTCTAGTGTCTGTAGGATCTTTTATATGAAACTAGCTTTGTTATAGGTCTGATATACTTGAGTGTATAGAGTTAAGTGACCCACACCTGTGGATTCCTTTTTTTTTTTTATATAAGTTCATTCTGTTCTTTTGGTATATCATTATGACATTAATTGCACGACTCTTATTGCTATTGATGACCCAATAATAATAATAATAATAATAACATAGGTTATTTAAAGTGTCAATAAATTTCCGGATATTATTAAAAATCATTGCTTGCATTGTAATCAGTATTAGATGCGATATCATTCGCTAGAAGTTTTATTTCTTCTCACTGATTTTTCTCCCTCATAATAAGACCATTAGAAAAGCTTATTGCTAGTTTATCTTCATTCTTCAAGCAATGAAAAGCAGTTCCTAAAGGACTATGTCGAATTATCAGACAAAATTCTGTATGGCATTTTCATATAAACTTTCATATCAGGCTTTATAATTCTTGAAATGGAGGTGTTCAGTGCTTCTCTAAGATGTCGATTGGTAGCAGTTCCAGAATGCAAAAGTTGGCACAATATGCTAAGCTTTGCTCTTTTCTACCTCTCTTTAAAAGCGATAACAGACACCATCCGTTTCGAGATTTACAAATTTTTAGACTAAATCGTTGAAGATTTCTATTGATACATTTAAAAGCCAAAAATAAGCACTATCTGCTTTAATAAAATAAATAAATAAATTGACACAACTTAAGAATAACTTTCGGCAATTTCACCTAAATTCGTTTTGCTAAAATGCCTTTTCAAGCATTTATCTAATATTAAAACTCAAGTTTGAAGGAATGATGCTAATATTTAACAGTTAAATATCCATCCACTTAGACATCTATGCATAACCGGGGAGGGAAGAAGTTCAAGAAAAGGTAAAAAAAAAAAAAATGAATATCATGTCTATTTAAAATTAATACCTTTACAATAGATATGAAACATTTAAATACGCTGAAAAATATCAGTTTCTTCTGGCCTTATTAAGCCCAGTCAAGTGGGGGAGGGGGCTTAGTATACGTTGACTATATTCTCTGCCAAAAGGGTACACCCCTCTCAAAAAGGACCGTCTTAGGTATCACACTAAACTGCATATATTTGTTAGCGTGTTATTTATTAGTCAAATAGATCTGTTTGCAAATTATTTGTATTAGATAGGAATACTTGATATCATATAACAATGTGCAAATTATTTGTATTAGATAGGAATACTTGATATCATATAACAATGTGCAAATTATTTGTATTAGATAGGAATACTTGATATCATATAACAATGTGCAAATTATTTGTATTAGATAGGAATACTTGATATCATATAACAATGTGCAAATTATTTGAATTAGATAGGAATACTTGATATCATATAACAATGTGCAAATTATTTGTATTAGATAGGAATACTTGATATCATATAACAATGTGCAAATTTTATGTATTAGATTGGAATACTTGATATCATATAACAATGTGCAAATTATTTGTATTAGATAGGAATACTTGATATCATATAACAATGTGCAAATTATTTGTATTAGATAGGAATACTTGATATACATATAACAATGTGCAAATTTTATGTATTAGATTGGAATACTTGATATCATATAACAATTTGCAAACACTCGTAAGAAGAATACACAAAAAATGTAACTATAAACGTTTAATGAACGCGATTCCCTGACCTGAAGCCAGAAAATAACCCCAAACGATCGAGACCAGAGGGTTGACATGCCGTTAAAGTCAACCAATCTAGCATTATTATTTTTTAAAATTCAAAAGTTTAACAAATAAACAACTATGCCTCTAACTTGGTTTCTTCACCTCTCTTTTTAGCCCTGTCGGCTGGGGCTGTAGAAAATACCAACTGTATCTTTGCAGGGAAGTAAGACTCTCCCCACCTAATGAGTGTCCTAGATATGACACAAAACAATTTGATGGTAAGGCTCCAGTAATTCTGGAGCTTTGGGGGATGCGGAGTACCTCTTCATCATTGCCATCACTCCTGTTTCTACTTCCTCCCAGATGTCTGGCTTATCTAATAAGATGAAAAATCAGGATCGAGGATCTAACCATAGGCACCATTCCAGATTTCTCTTTGGCATTGAGCGTGCTACTTTAGATGATTATACCAAGTTTGTCAAGTCTAAGCTGCGATGGTTGATTCAACTTTGGATAATAACAGTTACTTCTGTGGTGTTAGTAATAGCCGTTGTGACTTTTCTTGTGCATTTGATGATTTAGGTTGGCTCTAAGGTTTGGAATGTATTTGTTTTTTGAATTTTCTTATATCACAACCATTTCAAAAATATAGAAGTATAAATCCTATACTCCCAGGTCCACTCTCGTCTGGAGTGGTAGCACCTGATAGGGTCCTATCAATGGGTCAAATAGAAACTTTAAACTGAGAGAAAATAAATGACATGCTAAATTGAATTGAGAGAAATAGAACTGTTTGATCATTTAACTGTGTAAACAAATGACTGCTGTGTTAATTAAATTCTTAGTAATACATAGCAATACTTGAAACTATCAAACTTTGTTGACTTATATTTACAAATCATATATATCTAATGTATAAGTATAAATTGGATCTGGCATTAAATAGCCAACAATATTTGATATGCCATCAAACCAAAGCAAACCACTCTTTCTCACTCACTGATCCAATTAGCGGTTTTGATCATAGAGCCCTTACTCTTGAAGCAAGTCTTGGGTACGAATAACCAGACGGAACCTATCTCTCTCTCTCTCTCTCTCTCTCTCTCTCTCTCTCTCTCTCTCTCTCTCTCTCTCTCTGTCTACAATTGAATTGAATTTTCCTTCTAGCCAGTCTGACCTACTATTTACTCATAGCAGAAGATTGAATGATTGAATTCATATTTTTCCCAAAGGTATTAGCACTATATGAAATACAAACAGCCTCATTCAGGATTTTGCTTTCGGATAGCCGAATCATCTTCCCACAATGATAATCGATATGCCATGAGTGCCTCTACGATAAAAGGTTACATATCCGGATAATTCATACTTTTCGAAAAAATTTTTTTTATAAGAAATGAAGTTAGCGCCGAAATATTTCCTTCGAAACAAAACCAAAATTAAGCAATTGTTCTAGACGGATGAAAATTGCATTGACTGAATATTCCGGAATCACAATCATCTATATTCCGAGGAAACAAAATAATTTGTTTACCGTTTGGAGCTTCGTTTTCAATTTTAACACTGAAAAGTTTGCAATTATTCGAATGATAACTTCGTCTCAATCGAACGATTTAAGTTGCTCATACTGTTGGTTGTTTGGTTTACACAACGAAAGAAAAGACAAAATAAACGCATTTGTACTTAGAAGAACAGTTTTTGGTAATTTTCATCATTTATATTTTAAAAAACCAAAAGAATTTGTTTACTGTTTGAAGCTTCGTTTTAAATTCTGACACTGAACAGAATATTTCAGGTAATCTCAGTTAAATTGGAGGAGAGGCATAATGAGCGAAAAGTCAGATGATGTGGGAGGCGTTATTTTCAATTGTTATGATGCTAATCTGCCGTACAGCTGATTGAGTGCTATTTTTTGATTTAGTTTTTCATCAGTTGTTATTCATAAGTTATCTATAAGTTGAATTCAAGGAATATCAGCCAGAGAAATAAAGAATTACTTAACAGAAATTCATTTTTATATAGATTTTGTATTAGTAGTGTATATGATCTGTTGCAAAATTATTTTTTCATAAAAATTTATATGAGAAGAGTGTAAAAAAACGGAGATGCTCAAGGAGTCATAACAAACAAACAAGATGTAAAAGTTTAAAAAAATTTTTTTTAAGTCTTGTTCACTGGGAGAAGATCAACGATTTGCTTTCTAACAATATAATAGTGGATTGTTAAGTAGTTTTTGGTTGACCCACCTGGAGGGTGGCAGAAAGGAACAGGGTTGTTCTTATTGGCATCGGATTGCCTGAAACGGTAAGTTTGTTGCTTCTATTGTGGTGGGGGAAGAAGGAAGAGTTATTTTTTGGAAGTGGGAGAAGGACGTAAAAATTTGTTCTCTTTCCTCGATAACCCATCGTAGGATGAAGATGTACTGGAGATAGCTCATGGCAGAAGTTTGTTTTTATGCCTAGCAGAGAAACGTAATTACAGAGGGATTCAGGCCAGGAGAATTTGGAGTTGAAACTCGCTTTTAGGCCTAACAGAGAAACGTAATTTCTGAGAGGTGCAGGCTTGGATATTTTGGAGTTGGAACGAGCGGACTAGAAGTTCCCAATTCGTTTAGTGGCCATCTCGAGGAAAAATAAACCAGAATAATTCAGGTCTAAAGGACCTGAAGATTCCAAACAGAGAGAGAGAGAGAGAGAGAGAGAGAGAGAGAGAGAGAGTAAAGAAACGAAAGAAAAAAGAATAAGACAGCGATAACTAAACTACAAACTTTCTCCACTGACAAAGAAATAAAAAGAAAGAGAAAAGAATAAAAAAACCTAAAGAAAAGAGAAGTGTCCGAAAAATAATAGATAACACAAATTAAGAAGATTTTGGCTTTCTCCTACTAGAAGAGAGAAAAAATGGGGAACCGGTTTCAGCCGCTTATAGGAAAGTAAGATACATGTAATTTTAGATACTGTTATTAATGTTACCTTAGTTTTATATTTTGTCATTGAATGTGAGAGATAGGAATTTTTGCTTTTGTTTTGTTAATGAATTAATTCTTGCAAAGGGACTGATATGCAAGCCACTAGCTGTCGTCTGTTTTTTGTCCACTTTATAGAATAAAGCATTTGTAACTTGTGTAATAAGTGTCTCGTTTGTTTTTACCTCCGACTTATTTATTTTTAGCATTTGCACCTTTACGTTCAGTAGTTTGGGGGGGGTTGAAGTTGGTTTTTTGTAACGACCCCAAACATTTCGACAAATAATAATAAAATAAACACTTCATAGAATTCAACTAACCCTAACCTTCGAAGTGTGCATGTTTGGTATAGATCTCGAAATATTTTGCAAAATTGGAAAAGGACATTGACAATATACTTTATATGATTTGGAAATAATTATAAGTCTTTCCGAACGAAAAATAAGGAATTTGTTCTAAAATACAACATTCAAAAGAACGCCTCAAATTTATTAAAATCAAAAAAAAAAAAAAAAAAAAAAAAACCCCATCAAAGCATTGACACATAACAATATCGGAGTCTTTTAACTATGAAGTATTTTAAACAAATAACAAGAGAATTCCAACTGAAAAAGAAAAATACAAAACATATAGCGTTATAGTCAGCATGTGAATGTTTGTAGCGTGATCAGCAGCAACTATTATGTCGATGACGGCCATTTGTCGGTTGGGAAGGGAAAGACAGAAAATCACAATTCGATTTTAGCGTTTGGGCTTTTTTTTCGTTCTCGTTCAATCTCTGAGGCTGTGAAATCAGGAAAAAATGGACAACAGACATCACATGGTAGCTTCTTCATTATTCTCGGAATAGGGCTTTCCTCACATCTTGGCTCTTCACTCTCCATTCACAGAAAACGCTTGTCTCGTTGCACGCTGGCCAACAAAAGAAAGAAAAAAACAAAACAACTCCACAAATCAGTGACACACACACACACACACACACATATATATATATATATATATATATATATGTTTGCTACCAAAGAGAAAAAAATGGAAATTTAGTATTCATTGTGATTAGTTACTTGATTGATTCATGGATTGATTTTAGCGGTATGTCAATTCGTTTGGGGTTATTTTATGCCTAGTTGTACAAGAATTGTGTATTTACTTTTTTGTGCAATTTCTTCGGTTTTTTTTTGGTTTTTTTTTTTTGTGCACGGTTATATGATATGAAATGTTCTTATCGAATACTGTTAATTTTAAAACAGAAATACTTGATCCATAGATGAGACTATAAAAGGTACTACTACACCAGCCCAGAGTGGACCTGGTAGTAATAGCAATGAATGGAGTACTCCTCGAGCCGCGAAACTGTAGCCTCACTACCATATGCAGTTTAGTGTGATAACCAGGACATATGATTGGTTACTATTTGTTTACTATCATTAAAAGTAATTTTCTAAGTTGCACAAATATAAAAAAGGTAATCCTTATTGATGCAGATTTTACTTTTAACAAATTTCATTAATGAGAATATGACATTTATGATAATCATTAAATGTAATTGATTACATCAGCATAAAACTGATTTCATCCAATTATTTAAAACAATTTCTGGGCTAATTATTCTAAATGTTTTTCTCTCATAAATAACGTTTTTGTTTTGTTTTGTTTTTTTTGCGCGCGAAGGAAGGAAATATTTTAATAATGAGTTTGAAAAGAAAATGCTATGGCACCTCTATTCCTGACGCCGTCGTCAGTTAGACAATGAATGAATAATCTTAAGAGCTGCGGTATAATTTCCTTTAGTTTTGGCGAAAAATAAAAAGTAAATAAAATGACCGGAGGAAGAGACAATAAATGATGATCTCCTTTTGAAGAATGGGCGTGTCTTTTAGATTGGCTCGTGACAATCGCAGAAATTCATTTTCAGTCTCTTTTTGCCTTGATCCATTGAACAATAAAGCTAACATGGCTATGACCATTTTACCGTCCAACAACTTCAAGTAAGTCTTTTTCGGTTTTTTTCATCCCTTCAACAAACTGCTTATTTATAGAACAATATGAGCATATTTCTAGCCGTTGGAATATGTTTGCATATTCGCAGCTCGCAAACTACTTTTCTATAGTACTCGGTAGAACAATTTTTGTGACAAATATTTTCCTGAAACTTGGTAATTTGTTCCTTGATTCTCAAATGATCACTTTCACTACAACATCAAAAGTTGAAAATTATAAATCTAATTTTAAGAACATTTGAAAAAAAAAAACTTTCTTCATAAGAAAGTCAAACCTACATCGGCTTGTTTCAAAGATCTATTTGGGTAGATAGATGAGATATGACCGACAACACACACACACACACACACACACACACACACACACACACACACACACACACTCAAAATCATAGTAAATGTTCGTGAGCGAATTGTTAAATGAACAAATTAAATCTGCTATTTCCTTAAATTTGATAAAACTTGGAATTTTTGCTATCGTTTTCTGTTTTAATAATATTTATAGTAATTTACCCATGAAATACAATAGAACGGAAAAAGTGGAATTTGTTGATAAATTGACCCAAGTAATCAATTTCAAGTCCTACAATTAAGACTACGACAGTCTTACACAAACGATGCGGACTGTTGCGGAGCCGACAAACACGTTGACCCCGCAAATGATTTAAGTTAAGCATGCAAGTAATGACAGCCAAAAGACAATGAAGGAAACAAAGGCGAGGTAACAAATATTACAAAGATAACAATTTATTGTCGTATTTACAAGTGCGTATGTAAAGTTCACGGTAGTTGTGTCTTCAACTAGATGGTTGGTGTCGGTAGCTGGTATGGTCGAGTCGTAGATAGGTGCAGCTGGATGTTCGATGCGGGTAGCTGATGTTGGTCGAGGTTGGTAAATCGATGTCCCGGTTTTTGACAGTGCGTTAGATTAACCGGGAGTGTGTCGATGTGGTTGCTAGCCCGTACAGCGAGTCGTGCGTGGGCTAGATCTTGCGATGCTAGCGCAGTCCATACAGCGAGTCGTACGTGGACTGGATGCTGCATTGCTGGAGTGTCGTGGTCGAAGCTGGTGTTGGTAGCTTGGTCGCGTAGAGACGAACGACCGTGGTGAGTAAGACTTAACCGCGTCTTAGTACTACGGACCAAGTGAACAGACAGGGAAACCGTCGCTAAAATTTGTCAGGCCTTAGCATATACGAAGTCAAGCGAGCTTTGTCGTGCCCCTAGCTGTGCGGACGTATCGGAGACGGTAGCTATGGCTTTACCGTGCCAAAGCTGCGCGGACATATCGCAGTACCAAAGCTGTGCGGTCGTATCGGAGACGGTAGCTATGGCTTTACCGTGCCAAAGCTGCGCGGACATATCGCAGGCGGTAGCTAAGGCTTTACCGTGCCAAAGCTCTGCAGTATCGAGTGAACAGGCCAGGACGCCGCGATTAAGATTGGCGGTATCTTAGCGCTGCGCAGATAGGGAAGCGTTAGCTAAAGGCTAACCCGTGCCTTTAGCACTGTGCAGCCAAACGGACGAACAGACAACGGAACCGAACCGAATGGGTAAGACCGGGTGATCTTAGAGTCCTCTTCGTATTTGCCTCCGGGCTGTCTACTTCGACGAGTCTTTAAGGACCGTCAGAGATACTCTAACCCGAAGAAGGTAACCTCTGTTGGTCCTTAAAAGGACCCTTTTGCATATCTAGGTGATGGCAAGGCGAATGCGACCACGAGTGGGATTTAGCCTTGAGGCAAAGCGAATATGACCACGAGAGGTGGGACTCAGCCTTAAGAACTTCGTTGGAAAAAAAAGGAACGCGCTGCTAACCGTTGAAAATAGGCTTGTTGATATCCAGTAGTACCAGAGACAGCCTAACAGGTTTGCCTAAGCGTAAAGTTAATCTTTTTAAAAATAGGAGTGAAAGTACAGTTCTTCTTTAGCTAAGGATAGGCTTCGGAAGATGATCCGCTTTATCTTGATAGAGTTAATTTTGACAGACGTGTTCTGTAAATGTTGTTTGATGTAATTTATTTCCTTTTTGTAGCTGTAACCACAGGTAAAGGTCGTAAAAAGGGCTTCGTCCTTTCCGGCCGTACCCGGATGTAATTTTTCTAGGGAGAGCGAGTAATCCGATCTGTTTATGTTTGTGAGCAGGTCGCGACAGGACAATTGTAATTTACTAAGGTTTGTTGCTTAAGTGTGGCACAAGGCTATACGAATGGAGCATCCAATGAGACACGAACTTACTTTAGCTTGCTAACTGTTGCGTCCAACTATGTGTACGTTACAGAGTACAAAGTAAGAAGAAGAGGTTTTGTTCTGTCACTCGTGCTTTTTCATTGGATGTCTAGACTTGAGTAAATTTGCATATGCCTCAACAAAATCTCATCAATTCTCTGGCTCCGAGACTTTTAAATTAGGACTTGGAAGTGGCCATGTTTATTTCCTCTGAGTTTTCACTCATTTTGTTTGCCAGGCATATGCGAACAGGCGTTGTTCTCAGGGGTAGATCATCTTCTCTTTTGCAGAATTGATCAAAATTGAAGAAATGTAATATACCAAAAACAAAAACGGAATAAACAAAAATTCGTTCCCTACATTTTGTACCAATTCATATATCCTACTTATTATCAAATGTATATTTAACAAATGGAAATCCCGCTCTCACCTCTAATTTCACTTTTGGTCCTCTATGCCTCTCCACTAGAATGTAATGATCCTTTTGTGTTTGAGACTCCTGGTATAAAAAGAACGAATAAAAGCAGCATCGTCGTGAAGGGCAAAGTAGACGATATTTTGAGAAACAACGTAAGCAGACGTCTCACCCGAAAGAGAAATTGGAAAGTCGACATGACCAGAAGTCGCTGGAACACAATTTACACAAACACAAAACAAATAGCGAGACCTATGAATCGACAGGACTTCAGTGCAATAATTTTGGCTATTCACATGTTTTGTAAATCTCTTTATAAGCTGAACGTCCGTGAACATAGTAATCTTTGTATACGATGTTTGACTGGATAACGGCGACAGTAACAGCTCAAATTATGAATTAGTCGGTGTTGATGTCTCAAAGAATTACGTGCAGAAATTTCCAGCATTCAATATAACCTGCACAAACGGGAGTAAAAATTCCAAAGCAACATTCTACCGAAACGGATGTAAGATCCTCTCAAACTGACAAAATACAATTTGTATCCAGTAATGCCAGGTTGTCAGACGCTTGTTACATGAGGCTGTGGTGTCTTATATGTAGATACAAAAATGTAACAGTAAATTTACAATGATACGATAGATACAAACTCCTTCCTTAAGACGATTTTTGAATTCTAATGATCCCCACGTCCCCCAAACCAAGAGCCCTTTATCCCATACAGTACTGGACTCATTTATAAACTATAGCTTGAGGCCTCCTTGTGTAAAATATATATCTTTTATTATTAGCCTTTATTCTTTGGCACTGATTCATAAAAAATAATATATTTCTTTTCTTATTAACAGTAATATAAAAATTGATCATTTCTTTAGAGCCCTAGATTTCATATAGCTTAGTGCCTCATCAGATAAAAGCCGGGCTCTCATCTTATTAACCTACTTATGATATACAAAGAAAAAACCCCTCCCAAACTTCTGCAAGTCCCTAACTCTTACAGACCTCTATTGCTAGGGGTGGTCAAGTGAAGAAAAGAACATCTCTATATGCAATATTATTGTTTACAACTCTAGCGTAATATAGAATACAGGATGTGACCCCCACATAGAGCAGAATTCCAAGGCCAAACGCATCAGTGTTTAGCGAGGAAGAGTTGTTATGTTAGTTCCTCGCTATATTGTTGGAAAATAAATGAGTTGAACCACGATAAAGAAAAGTTTTTTAAGAAGGTTTAATGGTAGCCAGAATAAAGGGTACCTTTATGCTGCAAGTCTCGTAGGAAGGGACGAATGAAATAGTTATGGAGTTGAGAAGGAATCATAGCAGCTAAATACCTGAGCGGAATGTGCGTCTCTGCAATGCTGAATGTCTGAGCGAAATATGCGTCGCTGTAGACGTAGCAAAAGTCGTGTTTGCTGTTTAAGGACAGGAATGATGCAGTCGCCCATAAATGTGTGGTCCCGGTTGCTGTAGGAGAGAGACATGAAAGTCTCCTGAAAATATTGCCCAGTAATGAGGTAGCTGGAGGTCTGAGCATATTTGTGCGTCGCTGTAGACATAACAAAAGATAGAGGCGACATAAATGTGTTCCTGTAAGTGGCGGATTACGTGCATCTTATTCATGTTCAACTGGGAACCCTTGGTCAAAAAGAGTAGCCTCAAGAGGTCCATAAATTAGACGGCTTTCCTCATAGTGCTGTGATTCTGCTGCTATGAAGGGGGCGGACAGAAAGTACGTCCGTCCTGCTCGAAATATGCTGAGGAAGAGGAAGTTTGGCGGGCTTTCACCATTCCTATGTGGTCCGGGATAAATAGGATAAGTCATCCTCATTGGGTGAAAATATGAGACGACCATAACGGTCAAATTAATTTACGCGCCAAACAAAAATACGAAGTTCTGTCTGCTACAAGTGTGCCTCTTCATTTTTATCCGTGGCCCACAGTTGAAGACCACGATGGTCCTATACTTATTGTACAGGGGCCCTTACAGTTCTGAATTTATTATAAAATAAAATACCCGGTGTACACTTGAAACAAAGTTATGATCTAGTACACAGCATGTTAAATTAGTTTCACTGGGTACCCAGATACCCATGGGTTCTCTGCCAATGGCCCGGCCCTGATTCCATACCATAACATGTCCGAGTTGTCTCGGACGAGACCTTTCGACATTAAGCAATTCGCAATCAAAGGAAAATTAATATCCCCAAAACACGAAGATATTAATAACTGCTTTATTCATTTTTCACTATCTCAGCCATTTATTTAATAGGATAACAATCACAAAATCATGTCTATTAGCCGCAGTGAAAGAATTAAACAAAAATTGTCAATTTGAAAAAAATCTAAATAAACAAATAAATAGTAACGTGAATGTTTCTATTGTTTTTCTCTTGACTCTATCTGTATTTGCCTCAGCAAACAATTCAGCTGCTTACATAATAAATGGACCATGTGAGCATCATTTGCATAAGCGGAATGTCCATTTCATGAAATGCCGGTCTCTGCGCACGCGCGTCTCTCGGCCTGGAGAAGGATTTCCGGCTGCAGCAATGGTATAAGCTTCCTACTGGGTAAGACATGATCTTTCCTACAGACTCCATTCCTGAAAATATGAGCAAATAAGTGAAAAAGTTTCCTTGAGAATGAAAAAATATTGTATAATTCACATTTTTTTAAAAATTCCCCCAAAGTAAAGCTTCCGTTATGAAAACGAGACCTTTTATTAAAAGAAAAGGGAAACAAAATGTCTTATATGCTTTATCTTGTTGTGGGTGCATGTTATTATTTTGTAGATATGTTACTCTCCAATTTGTTGTGAGTTTTCCTCCGTATTTGACGGGTATTACATTCACGTTTAGTTCCATCACAAATACTACACAAATTTTTACAATCGCGTAAAACAAATGGAATATGACAACAACGAACATTAAGAAACAAACAATTGAATAATAATAACAAAACAGGGATAAAAATTGAGAAACATAATGTGCGAGCAGCTTTTGTAGAAATACAGTTATGGCCAGTTAAATGAAAATAAGAATGTTCACACGTGTGTATGTTTACATGTTAATAAAGTCTATCAAATAAATGGGTCCATGGTTGGCCGAAGTAAGGAGGATAAAAATAATTGTTTTTACTTACATATGTGGGTATGTGTGTGTGTATATGAATGATGGACCGTAAGTATGGCTCTTTGCTTTCATTAAGTCCGCACGTGTGTTTTCTTAAGATTTTGGCGACAACGTGTCGCATTGATAAAAGAAAGTCGCGAGCCTTTCCCTTTGAGTCTTAATCACGGCTCCCTGCTGCTTGTTCATGACCTCTAGTGAAAAGTCTTTTTGGTAGAAGACGGAATGACTTTTTGGCCGTGGAAGAAATGAATTGAATGACCGAAACTGGCCTGGTTGATTAAATTCTTCGTTATTTATATTTTAGTTGTGGATCAAAAATAGTTTTATTGCAGGTCCTAAAACTTATGCGCGTAGACATTTCTTGACCAATCAGATTCATATTTTTACAAATTTGTTTTAGAGCCTAAACATTTTCTGTTAATTAGTTTCTGATCCTATTTTTCTCAAATGTTCTTATTCTATGTTTTTAGCTGATTGGTTGAAAAATATAAAAATGTAACTTCAATGCTTATGCGGTTTTGATACAAAATTTCTAGAATGTTCCTATGTATGTTTTTGTTGATTATTTTAAGGCTAAAAAATGTCTATTCTATAATCTTTTAAAGAATATAAAAACTATAGTTACATATTCATTATTTAAAAAAGAAAATGATGAAATTTAAGGGGAATAACAAACAGGACTGGATTTACCAAATGTACAGTAAGCCATTGGCCCAGGGTCCATGTAAATCTGAATGTCCTCAGAAGCTAATTTATCAGTCAGCGTACCAGATGATAAACTTGTTTTCAAGTGTAAACCGAATATTTGTGTATGTGTATGTGCATATCTCCAAAACTATATGAACTCTTGCACTATAAGTATAGACCCTCTGTAATCTTCAACAATTGGTCCAAGAAGCAAATCTGCGGTGACAGATGAAAAAAGACGTTACCTCGAAAATTTCGAGCGCTAATTTCTTTTAAAAGAAACCTCGTCTTTTATTCCTTTGATGCAAAAAATTTTAACAAAATTCGGTAAGTTGCCGATTATTTTCTTTCGTGAACTTTAAAAAATCTCCACTTTTTAGTGTTACGGTAATTAATAATATATGTATACGTGAAAGCCGAAATTTGGTGGAGTATTATTTAACTATTGTTTATATATTTGATATTCAACAATCGAAATGTTACATTAAATAAATACTCGAAGTTTCGTTTTTTACGTCATCATTTCTTTCATTCTCTCGGACATTTAATCGAACATATCTAATTAAATATAAAACTTCATTTATAAGTAGATTATCAGGATATCAATTTTTAATTAGATCACCTTGGAACAATATCGCACAATAATCAACGATTCTAAACATTGCACATTCTTTTCTCTTATTATAAATGAGTTTTGTTGCTGTTGTATCTGGAGTGAATTTGACGACACTTAGTCGCTTTGATAAATAAATGTTCATCGACTCATTCACTTGTCAAAATTGCGATTTATATAATACATTAACGTTGAGATTTGTAATATTTGCCATAAGTCGGAATCTTCATTGTAACAGTGGCAAAAATCTGTCAACTGTCAAAGCCCAAACGAGAAACTGAAAAGATTATAAGAAAACACAGGTTAAAATCTATAGAGTTAATATGCATATCAAAGCCCAAGATAAGATCTGTTACGAATAAACATGTTAGTCAGTCAATTAAAATCACTGCCAGAACGGGTTATCTTATAAAAACGGTTCTTCTGATATCCAAGAAGTCTACACTGATATTTATTTTGTGTCTGTGTAAATCCTTTCTTTATCAAAGGTGACAATATCTTTTAAAAACCTCTTTTTTGAAATGACGATGCTTTGAAAAAATAAAAATAAAAATATGCATTAAAAATTTGGCTTGCAGAATAACAATTTAAAAATAGATTTACGCGCTTTCTTTTTTTATTATCTCAGAGAATTTTTGTTCCTCTTAGAATTCTTAGGTTGAAAATAACGTCCGATTCTAGAATAATTTTAATTCCAGAATTAATGAATTTACACTGTTTTAATCAATCAAAATTGGATCCATGTAACTACTATACATTAACGATCGATTAACTAGCTTATTCATACTTGTCCGATAAAAGTCTAAATTTTTCTTGCCAAGAAATCTTAAAATGCAGTTTCTCCTCTTCCTCTGGAGCGGAATGTTTTTTGGTGTTAACAGTCTAGTTACTTAAAAGAAATGGTTGTCGTTGAGTGAGAAATTAGAAGGACATGGTGAATGTGGCAAAGTCTTGTATCCCAAATTAGTAAAAGCTTCTGCAGTGTCATCCTAGCAATATGTGGCCAAGCATTATGAAGCAAAATTATAACAAAGTTTTTGAACTCCAGCAAAAAAGAAAATGTATCACTTTTTTTCATGACTGAGGTATGTAATTTCAAAATGAAATTCCTGAAAGAAGTGATCAAAAATTAACAAAAACAATTTAATCATTAGGAACGGGAATTTTTTTATACAATTACAATTAAAATATTAAAACAGAATTTAAACTTTTATTCTAAAAGGAGTAATTTTCGAACAACCATACGTGTATATGGTCATGAGAAGAAGCCTTGCAAAAAAAATGTTATAGCCAAGATATGGGAACAGTCCCAAAAATAAGGTAGAACCATTTACTCATCAAGGTGTGTGTCTGTGGCGAAGCCGATAAGCACGTCGACCCCGCAAAGGATTAATAAGGTTAAGCGTAAGAGTAATGACAGCCAAAAGACAATGAAGGAAACAAAGGCGAGGTCACAAATATAACAAAGATGACAATTCAGTTGTTGTGTTTACAAATGACGTATGTAAAGTTCGTGATAGTTGTATTGTGTCTTCAGCTAGATGGTTGGTGTCGGTAGCTGATGTTGGTCGAGTCGTAGAGGTGCAGCTAGTCGTTCGAGGTGAGTAGCTGGTGTTGGTCGAGGATGGTATATCGATGTCCCGGCTCTTGAAGTATATTGGATTAATCGGGGGAGGTGTCGGTGTGGTTGCTAGCCCGTACAGCGAGTCGTACGTGGACTGGATGCCGCATTGCTGCAGCGTGTCGTGGTCAAAGTTGGTATTGGCAGCTTGGTCGCGTAGAGTCGAGCGGGTGTGGTGACTAAGACTTAACTGTGTCTTAGAACTGCGGACCAAGTGAACGGACAGGGTAACCGTGGCTAAGCCTTAGCACATGCGAACTCAAGCGAGTGAATCGGTGACGCTAGGGCTTTTGTCGTGCCTCTAGCTGTGCGGACGTATCGGGAACGGTAGCTAAGGCTTAACCCAAGCCATAGCTCTGCGCAGTCGTGCAAACAGACAAGGGAACTAGCAGCTAAAGTTAACCCGTGCTTTACCGCTGTACAACCGTGCAAACGGACGAAGGAACCGACAGCTAAAGCTTTAGCGCTGCGCAGCTAAGCGGACGAACAGACAACGGAAACGATCGAATGGTTAAGACCGGATAGTCTTAGGGTCCTCTTCGTGTGTGCCACCTGGCCGTCTGCTTCGACGAGTCCGTAAGGAGTATCAGAGATACTCCGACCTAGAGAGGGAGACCTCTAATAGTCCTTAAAAGGACCTTTTGGCATATCTAGGTGATGGGAGGCGAATGCAACTACAAGATGTGAGACTCAGCCTGGGTAGTATGGTGAATGAGACCACGAGATGTAGGATTCAGCCTTGAGAGCTTCGCCGTAAAAAGCGAGCCCCCGACCATCGAAAAAAGGCTTGTTGTTATCCAGCAGTAGCAGCGACAGTATAAAAGGTCTACCTAATCGTAAAGTTCATCTTTTAAAAAATAGAAGTGGAAGTACTGTTCTTCTTTAGCTTGGGGTAATCCACTTTATTTTGATACAGTTACTTTTGACAAATGAGCCCTATTAATGATGTAAATACCGTTTATTCCCTTTTCCTTTTAGTTGTAGCGGCAGGTTAGCGTTATATAAGGTTTTACATCTGGTCGTAGTTGGATGTGATGTTTAAGGTTTGAGTCATCCGGTTTGTTTACGTTTGTGAACCGGTCGCGACATGTCGACAGCATGGATTCTTTTGAGTTTCTTTGGCCATCTGTCCCTATTGGCCATCACATTTGATAAATTTTCAACACGGTACTTAATGTCTCCATTGAGCTGATGAATGTAGGTTTTTGCTGCTGGGCCAACAGTGGTGTGTCCATGTGTTAGAGTTCAGTGGAGAACATTGTTTGTGGGTTCTTTCTTACTTCCTCTGGGTGTTCAGCATGTCTTACTCGCCTTTCTTGGAAGGTTTGCGAGATGGGAAGTAAGTGGCTGCACAACTGTTTCGTTGGATACTCTTCTAGGATTTGTTTCTAACAGCACGCAGCATTCTTATCTAGTTCACATTTAGATTTTTAATGAGCTGTAATCTCAGTCATGAATCTAGACATGGGCAGCTCAATCACCATCTAATGTTGCTACGTTGTTGATAGAAAACATTTACTAATCAAGTATATTTATTGATATATAATTAAGACATTGTACACATGTTACCACAGTTCTAGGCTAATTTTTCACATAGTTGCCATTTAAGATGCACCTCTGTATAAATACTTTATGCCAGACCTATATCTGGTTTCAGCTCATTTACATATTTGCTTAACATGGCAACAAATTCATGGTGAATTTCATTCTTGTCATGCAAAAATTTTATTGCACTTTGGATGTTAATCTTTGATTGTTTTACAGTAGAAAACACATTTATTGTAATTTCACTTCTGCTCAATATAAAATCTGTTAGAAGAAATATTGCATAACTAGAGTTGCCTTGTGTTTATAGCTTTCACAATTTTTCAATTCTAATTTTTTTCTATTTTTTTATTTTATTTTATGTCTCTCCTACTTTCATATATGCAAATGTAGTATGAATGTATTGTTAAGACTAGGTTTGTTGTATTGGATAATTTTTTCTAGGGGTTACTGAGGTGAGTAAGTTTGTGGATTCAGGTCAGGTGGAAGAGTCTAGTAATATATTGTTGACTGACTGCTAAATGATTCTTGATACGGAGGCACTCTCTTGGGTCTGTAATGTTTGCTAATTATAGACAGATTGATTTCAATGACATGTCAACCCATGTAGGGTTATTTTATCTATTGAGGTTAGGGAATCATGTTCATTGTACATTCATATTAACATTTTTTTTTGTGGAGTTGTTTCTTAAGAGTTTTGTTTAACACATGATCTTATTAAGTACAAACGATTTTTAAACAGATCTATCTGGCCCAAAGGCAGGACTCTAACAGATACTCTGCCTGTTAGTGGAGCAGGGAATAATGGCAACGAAGAGGTAGTACATAATCTCCTGATCTCAGCCTCACCATCAGATATAGTTTAGTGTCATATCCAGGACACCACTTGGGGGCGGGGGTCTCACCCTACGGCAGGAAATACAAGTGGCATATTCTAAGCTCCATTAACTGGGCTAAACATGTCTTGTTGGTTTACAAATAATTCTATCAAAAAATAAAGAATGAAAAAACAAATATGACAGAAAAGAAGCAGAAGAGAATTGGTCAAATTTAGTTGTGTATTTTGTTTTTCTCTGAAATATTGTATACTGATAAAAGTGGTAATATTTGTGGGTTATGGTGGGATGTTGCAGGTGAAAATGAGTAGAAAACTTGTTCTGCATAATTCTGAGGTTTATTTATTTCTTCTTTTTTTTTTCTCACATCATTTGAGTTTTTTTTTTTTTTTTTTTTTTTACTTAGAAAAGTATGCATATGATCTGTTTTGTCTTTTAGAATTGATCTGACACGAAAAAAAAGTGGAATTAGCAATCTTAAAAACTAATATAAGAGAGAGAGAGAGAGAGAGAGAGAGAGAGAGAGAGAGAGAGAGAGAGAGAGAGAGAGAGAGAGAGAGAATAAAATTCATCGCTAAAAAGGAATACCAATTACATACACTCAATGTTCAGATACATAAGAACACACACACACACACACACACACACACACACACACACACATGTATATTTGATCATGTAATTTTCTAAGTCTGTGCATATGCAAACCTATTCAATCCCCATGGTGATGAGCTGTCACCGAAAACTGACAAAGCAAGATAGAAATAAAGAAAGCAACCAAAACATCTACAGAAAGTCAGCAAACAGGATTGAAGATGACTGTTACAGTCAATGTACATTCAATAGAAAGTTTAGACATCAAAAGAGAGAATGGGTGAGTTGTAAGAGGGTGTGACGAACGAAGGAAAAGAATTCTTATTTCTAAAGCTTGGGAGCCACATAATGATGTAGAGATAGAAAGAAAAGAAAAGTCACATCTCTACATATTTTACTTACACTCTTTTCTTTAAAAAAAAAAAAAAAAAGAAGTGAAAACTATACACACACACATCAATATTGAAAGATATTTTAAGACTATTCTTTTTATATAATAGTTTTAAAAAAAACAAAAAACAATTTTTTAACAAAAAAAATATTCTGACACTTGATGAGTTAATGTATTTAAACACTATAAAATAGTTGAAAAGAAAATGCTGTAGGTTTATAATCAAGATAACGTATATCAAAACCTGAAATGTTTCCAACTTCACTCTTTCTTTCATAAGATTTGTCCAATCAGTGGGGCTTAGAAATAGCTGAATATATTCCCTGCAGAGAAGTAATATCCTCCCTCCACAAAAGAGTTCCTCTGGGTATGATGCTATACTGCATCTGATAGTGAAGCTCTAGTTGTAAGGAATGGGAAACATTCCTTCATTACTCCCAGGTCCACTCCAACATATCAATTGCACAAAAAATATAAATATGAACATACAATGAATATGATTCCCTAACCTCTTGGCATAAAATAACTCTAGACAGGTTGGTATGTTAAGATCAATCATTCAAGCAAACCTCTCACTCTCTCTCTCTCTCTCTCTCATATATATATGAACAACACACACATACATACAGAGGTATGCATGCTTGCAGTTAGATTTTTTTAGAAGCAGTAAATCAAAGTAAATGGGATGATCTTTAAGATTTTTGCTACTTTCATTTTTTTTTTTGGCTTTATTTTAAAAAGATGCCTATTGCCATTGACAAATATGATCAACTAAATTCCAATCTTTTCAATTCATGAAACACTTTAGACAGCAAATCTGATTTTGGCACAGCATTTTGATTGTTCTTTCACCTGCTGTCAGTACGTTAGCTGTTGGCTATTTTTGTAAGCCAACAAAATGTTGATTGTTTAATAGAATAAAATCTTTTAATCTAATTTATTTCTATGGATTATAAACAATCTTATAAGAAATCAATGTACATTTTGTTAACTTTCAGGAGGGAGGGAGTGAGTGATTTTTAACAACTGTGTCATTCTGTCAGTTATTTTATGCCTTGAAGTTAGGTTGTCCATTAGTATTTTTATATTTACATTTTTGAATTAATAGTTTGGGAAGTTTTTTTTGTACATGGTAATATCAAATACAAATTTTTAATCAGATCAGTTTGACTTATAAATGGGACCCAAACAGGTCCTACCACTCTGGGAATAATGGTAATGAAGAGGTATTTTACACTCTGGAAACCTCCAGAACTGGAGCCACACCATAAAATGCAATTCAGTGTTATGCTCGGGTGTGTTAAAGATTATTAAACGGAAGATGTTTGCTATTTGTTGATGTTTTAGGTTTGGTTTGGTTTCTTTGTTTAATGGCATATCAACCTTTGTAGGTTATTTAATGCCAAAGCCATTCTCCAAGAAGAACAGTAGTGGTACTATTTAACCCATAGCTGGGAGGATAAAGGGGTTCATACATTTCCCAAGGGTATTTGCCCGAAAGTGAACGTAATAACATGACTGGAATATGAACTTGCTTACTATGATTCCGCAGTCCATCGCTTTAACCATTATGCCACAAGGACACCCCCTGATGTTTTAGGATAAACAAGCTAATGGTTTTGGTTTCTTTGTTTTATGGCATATTGACCTTTGCGGAAGAGTAGTGGTACTATTTCACACTTTGCTTGTAAGGGGATTTAATACCTTTTGCAAGGGTATTAGTTTAAAAGTGAACATAATAGTATAACTAGACTAGCCTTACAACAAAGTTGCCAGTACATTTGGCTGTGACTGTAGAATACACCAACTGTATCACTGCAGAGGGATAAAACCCCACCACATCCAATGAATGTCCAAGATATGACATTAAATCATCTGATGGTGAGGTTCCAATCTTGAAGCTTAGGGGAATGTAGAGTACCTCTTCATTACTATTGCTCCCAGGTCCTCTCTTGCTCAGAGTGGTATCACTTAATACGGTCCTATCTATGGGTCAAACAGAACTGTTTGACATTTAATCTGTGAGCAAACAAATGACTTATGCTAAATCGAATTGTTGGAAATAGAATTGATCATTTAACAGTGTAAACAAATGACTGATGTTTAATTGAATTGTTCAGGGTCCATATTAATACTTGGAAGCGTTTAACTGTTGGAAATGAATGAGTAATGTTGAATATAATTACTAGTGTTAAAGAGCAATACTTGAAACTCTTTAACTGTGAGTTTAAATCATTGGTATTAAATTGAAGTGCTTGGAACTAATTGACTGTGTGCAAATGAATAGTGTTGAATAGAATTAGTGTTGGGTGCCAATACTTGTAACCACTTCACTGTCTGCTAAAATTAGTTAATATTGAATAGAATTATTTGAGCTAGATAGAAATAATTGAAACTATTTAACTGTATAGAAACACTAGTGTGCAAAAATTAGTTATAATTCATTTAAAATTAAAATTATCTACAAAGTATTCACTTACAAATCATATCCATTTAACTGTGCACAAAGGATTAATAGTAAATAGAATTATTCCTATTTGATAGAAATACTTGAAACTATATAACTGTGTGCAAAGAATCAGCTTAGGCTCACGTAAAAATGTTATCAACAAAATGTGTTTACAAATCATATTTAATATATCTATAAAGAAGATTTGGCATTAATTAACCTACAATTGTTGATATGCCATAAAACCAAACTAAATAGAATTATTTATGTTAGAATATTTAGAACCATTTAACTGTGTGCAAACAATAGTACTACTTGCGTGCAAACAAATTAAATCTAGCTCAGTTAAAAATGTTATTTACAGAGTGTTCACAAATCATACATTTAATATATATGTATAAGCAGGATTTGGCATTAAATAACCTTCAAATGTTGATAAGCTATAAACCAAACCAGAACACAATGTTGCAGTCCAGCATGCTAACCACTATGCCATGGGGCCTTCCTCTGCAAATGGATTAATATCTAGCTGATCCATGAAATTGTTGAAAAGTATATATATTTTCTTTAGATCACTCTACATATTTTCCTTTCAAATAATGAGACTGATGCAATCACTATATGGGCTATATTATTATTAAGGGGCACTGTTACAATAATGTTAGAATAGATGTATATTAGTGGATTATCAAAAGTGGGCAAAGAGCTCAAAGGACATAGTATTCTTGGGAAAGGAATATAAATGCATCTATTTGTCCATTGTTCAGGTCATTGATAATAAAAGTTGTTAGAAAACTTCCTGCTGTGTGGACTACCTTAATATGCACTGATACTTCATAAAGAAATTCCTTTGATGCATTCTTAGAATTCTGGTTATGGTCATGATTTTCTAAGAGAAGCCAAAGGCAAGAAAAAGAAAAGAATAATGAATTTAAAAGGAGTGAAATAAGAGTAAGAATAAATAAAGGAAAATAGAGAAAAGTTTAGAGGTTAATTTGCTTAAATCAAGATTGCCTTTCATGTTGGCAATAGTTTCAAATAAGGGCTTTGCTTATATGTATTTGAAACAGAATTCTTTCCTTTGTACTTAAATGGATTTTCTGGGCATGGCATAAGGATTTCCCAACTCATTCAGTCCTTAAACTTACCAAGAAGACTTTCTCTTTCCTAAATGCTGATTCATTCCATTAATTAAAGAAAATGAGATCAAAAAGAAAAGGTGTAATTACTTTTTTTTCTTTTTTTACTTTGAGGCAATGTCCAGTACGAGAAATCTTAGAAATTACTTGAATGATAACATTTCTTATAATTGCTGTCTCCTCCATTGTTCCAATCATTTCAGAATGCAGTAGAAGCAGCAAAACTATTATTTTACCTACTGCAAGGCATAATATAAGAGAAAAGCCTTATAAAATGCAATAAATATAAGCTTTTATTCTTTGTGTGTACTTTGTAACTGACCAGTCAGTCTTGGTCATTATGTTAAGAGTATGTAAGAAACATAAGGTGTCACTTGTATTCTAGAGTTAAACATTTTAAAAAAAGATTTACTATTGTAAATGTATAAAAACTTGTTGTTAGTAACATAGTAAGGTATGTATTTACTCAAACCCCCAACCAAAAGAGTTTTCCTTTTCCTAGATTGGTTGCCTAACCAAGACTAAAGAACCCAGTCTATCCTATTTACCTAGATAGAAAATACTTATGCTTCCCCCAAGAGCATTAGCGCAAAGTGAAATAAAGTTTCAACTTGGATTTGAACACTACAATAAGTAAGCACACCTCCTATACATAGGGCAATATACTCGTATACAGGGCTCTTTAATCTTGGTTGGTAAACTGTGTAAGAGAAGGGTAACTGTGAATTCAAAACTGGTTGTAACAATTTTAGGTGGTCAATAGTAGATAATTGCTGACTTCATTTTTGTGCTTTGCCAACTGGTAAAAAGTAACTTGTCAGGAGGCAAAAGAGGTTTTGATAATGTCATAACATGCAATATGGCACCCTATGATTTCCCTCTGTATCATTGAATGAATCAACTAAATCATATTGTATAAGGGATATAGAGTAAAATATAAAGTAATATGAAATAAGTTCCAGCAATCTGTATGTAATGAGAATGAAATATATTTATTTGCATATTGTATTCAGAAATGTTTTAAAAAATAGTTACAAGAGAAACCATAATACAGAGTGTTTTTTATATCCTTTTTTATATCATTTGAGATGTGGAAAGAATTTCAGAAAAATTGAGATTATTTCATAATCTAAACCTGATCAATTCTCATTCAAATGATCTCAAATTTTAACTGCGCCAGATGAAACAACTCCAAATTTGATTTAATGATTTGGGGAGGGGTTTTAGCTATAGAAATGACACTCACTGGAAAAAAAAAAGGTGTTTAAACATTAAACATAGAATTTTGAGTTGTTTCTACAAATGCTGTTAAAATTTGAACTCATTTGAATGAGAAATGGTCAAGTTATGAGATTATGAAATGATATCGATTTTTCTGAAACACCCTGGATAAATCAGATTAGTTTCACTTTTGTTCTCAAGTTATAACTAGAGTTGCCACCATTCCATTAGAACCCAGTAAAACAAAAAGCAATACTTTGATTTAGTTGAATGTGTAATAACCATCCTGAAATCATTTGATGGTTGGTCAGTATAATTATGCAAATAGGAAGTGCATTTCTTAAATGATAATCAAATTATTTTGTGAAAGGTCACAGCCATTACTCAATGATTCATTACTCATTAATATTAATTACTGAAGTTAAAAACCCTGTTAATTGACACTTCTTCTGCAGACACTTGGAATCAGCTAGAAAATAATTACAATGCCCTGTTTATTTGAAGAAAAAATATAAAGCAGTGCCAAATAAATTTATACATTGCTGAATATTTACAATAACAAATAAGTCAGAAGTTGGGTAAATCTTCTGTTAAATATTTATTTGAACTTTTATATAAATTGTTCTGCAGTTTTAAGAAATTATTTTGTTTCTTTTTTTTCAATCAAAAATCAGAAATTTTGAATAGAAGAGTCAAGTTAATTGTTAGATGTACATTCATATGAATATTTTTTGTGCAGTTCAAGTTTTGTAAATGATCCTATCAAATATAAGTTTTGAATAAATATTTGACCCATAGATGGGACCCTAACAAATAATACTGCTCTGGATTAGGGGATCTGGAGATAATGGCAATGAAGGAGTACTCCACTCTCTTTAGAAATGGAGCCTCACCACCAGATGCAGTTTAGTGTGATACCAGGTCATCCCTCAATAGGGGTTATAGTCAGCAAACTCTAAACTCTAAGTACATTTTTACTTTTTCATTGGAGTTGGTATGTATTTATACATGACTTTTCATTATTTGGTTCTTAATATTAGTCTGTGACACATGGTTGTGATGGAATCTCCCAAAATATCTGTGACATCCCAACTGTAAGTGCAGATCTAATTCTTCTCTCTCTCTCTCTTCTGCATAAAGAAATAATCTCTGAAGAATGAATCTTCATATCAGATTGATGGTTTATATAACATTCTTTCTAAGAGTATTGAAACTATTTGAACTTTCATTCTGCCAATGTACCAGTGTGTCAGAGGATGTTGATTAATTCCAATATATTTGTACACAAGATTTGTTTACTTTTCTTTACATCAATTAAAAAATAATGAAAGATTTTAGATTTTTCTGGCCCAACACTTTTTGGGGGGTGGGGGGAGCCTAATTCACTTATTTTGATTTATCCAAATATTCCAAACTATTGTCAAAGACAATTGTAGAAAATAATATAATCTATCCAATTTGGTATTTGATTCTTTAAATTAATAAAATAACTTGAATAATTCTGCTCATAACCAATTGCCAGAATTCAAAGAAAAAATATCTTTTCTCATCAAATTTTCAGTGAGTGAACTCTCAAAATAGAAAAGAATTTTCAAATCATATTTGATTGTAGACAAGTTGGTGCCAGTAGTAGTAAGCAAACATTTTTATGGATGAACATTAATCATTTTTAAACTTAAAATTTGTAATTTTGTTAAGCTGATTTTTCTGTTTTTCACAAAATAAATGAATAAAATTATCTACTGGTTACTTTTTTAAGTAAATTCCTTGAATTATATGAATGTCTTTTTTTTTGCATATCAATATGTTTAGAGTTATTTCACGCCAAGAGATTAGGAAGTTGTGTACAATTATATCTTTGTATTAAGAGTTTTTTTTTTACACAGGTGATATCAGGTGTTCCAATAGAATACAAATGATTTGTTAACAGATCTATTTGACCCATTGACGGGACCCTAACAGGTATTACGGGTCAGTGGACCTGGGAGTAACGGCTATGATGAAGTACTCCACATTACCCAGAGGTCCAGAAATGGAGCCTCACCACCAAATGCATTTCAGTGCTATATCCAGGACACCACTTTTTGTGATTGGTGAGGGGAGTCTTAACTCTGTGCAAAGGATAGTCAGCATATTCTAAGCCCTGCCAACTGGACATTTGTTTGGAGACAAATGCTTATTTGAATTTCCAAATGGCATTCATGAGTTAAGAGGATTCTGTTATTGGCCATAGTGAAATATATATTTAGTTTTAGGTTCCAAATTTATCATAAAAATGTTTAGAATAAATGAAAAAACGGGATTTAGAATTGTTTACACCTATTGACCTTAATAGAAGACATTAATGAAGAGCAAATTCTGCTCAAGACATGAAAAGTCGATATAGAGCTCAAGTTTCCAGCCCAAGCCAAGAAGCTATCCTACTTTTCTATGGCAGTTGACTTTTGTGTCAGTAACTTTTGTGCTAAAACTTTGAACTTACCGTACAGTGAAGGTGAGGCTTAAATTAGCTTTGAGTTCTTTGGAGTGAAAAAAAAAATATTTGTTCTAATCTTCTGATTTGCACATGTACTGCTTTCTTCTCTGAACGAGCTGCAGAATGTTAAGGCTCAGCAATGGCAGCTAAAGTAGATTTACTAACAAAGGGACTTGCAAGTATGTTATGGCATCACGCGCACTTACCCACTGTCCCACTCCTGCTAGGTGCTCTCTACTTCCTCAATCCATTTCTGTTTTTCTTTGACATTATCTTCTCTTTTCATTAGAATTTCTTCTATATTCAGTTTCTTTTTCTTATCCATCTCTTTGTTTTTGTTGTACATTTCTTAATTAAAAAAAAAGTCTGTGAAATGAGCGGCAAATGAAAGGAAATATTAAGGAACAGAAACAAGATAAAGGAAGAAAAAATAATTCAGATAGAAATAGGGAAAAGGATAAAGAAATAAAATGAAAATTCAAGAAAAAGAGCCAATCAGAAAAATATACATGATGTCTATTTCATATACTTTCATCTTATTTTTATCTTTTATCTTTTCTAGTTTCTTTATTTTTCTTTTTTATTCTATTCCTGTTTCTTTATATTTCTTTACATTTCCTTTCGTTTTCATGGCCTTGTCATCTTCATTTTCTTTATTCACTTTCAGTTTCATATCTTTCAATTTTTCACCTTTTTGTCTAGACATCAGCCCCCTTCTCTTACTCGGCTTTTTCATCCCCTTCTCTTTGTCTCATTCTTCACTTGACTCGCTTTAGATTGAACTACGTAAAAAGAATAAGTTTTCATGTTCTTCTGGTTACTTTTGGTGACTTTATTGAATTTGTTTTTCAGAACACTGTTCACTTCATTTCTTTTGTACAGTCCAAAAAGCAAGAACCATAAAGCAAATAATTTTTCTTGCTTTGCCTTCATTTTCCTTTTCTTTAAGGGTCATTCAGTACTTTATTAAATATCCCTTTTCAAAATGAATGATAAATTTATAAATATCAAAAACTGTTTTACAAGATGAACATGTTATAGGGAAATTTATTGATTTATATATTTTTTCAAAATAGTTGAAAACAACTTAATATGAGACTTTTTTTTTAACAGCATGTGAAGTAACTCAGACTTGTCATATTTTATATTCAGTAAGAAAGCTGATTTAAAAAGATATTAGGAAGTAAAAATACAATTGTTCAGAACGTGTTTCTATTGCAATGAATTCTACCAATATTCTTTAAAAATGTGTTAAAATAATCTAAGCAAGAATAAATATGCAGAGTAATATTAAAAAAAAAGGTTTCAGTTTTGGTTTCTTTGTTTAATGGCATATTAACCTTCATGGTTTATTTAATGCCAAAGCCATTCTTGTAGAAGAACAATAGTGGTACTATTTAACCCATGGCTCAGAGGATAAGGAGGTTTATACCTTTCCTAAGGGCATTAGTTTGATTGAATAACTTTGTGAAACTTGTAGTGTTTTGTCGTGACTCCCATGACTCTTGTATAGTTTCTGTTGTTTTGAATAAAGACTTAAACAATTTATCAATCTCATATGGAGACATTTTCTCACCAGTTTATTTGCTAAGTTCTTAATGAAGTTAATGAATTAAATGGAAGATGAGGAGAAAACATTTCTGAACCCATTAACAAATATTAGTCTTGTATGACACAAGGTAATGCCACTCCTGTATATTAAACCAAAATTCTTTTCAAGACTCCGATCTCTCTTCAAACTCATCATCTTTTCCCTTTTAAATATCTCTTTAGCAGATCTGTACACATAGAACTAAATTCATTTTTTTTTCAATGCATCACAAACTTCTCTTTCAAATAGTAAATGCCTTCTTGATCATTTTCTGCTTACTAAACAAATGGAGAAAAAGCTTGACAGCAACTACACAGGAATGCTGCTAGCAATATTGAACAAGTCCTGGAGGCAGCACCCCACAAAGCAGCAGCTGTACGGCCACCTACCACCCACCATGAAAACTATCAAAATTAGACGAACCAGACATGCAGGACACTGCTGGAGAAGTAGGGACAAGCTCATAAGTGATGTACTCCTGTGGACCCCAACGCATGGCCGAGCAAAGGCAGGACGACTAGCTCGAACCTACATACAGCAGCTCTGTGTAGAGACAGGATGTAGCTCTGAAGACCTGCCGGAAGCAATGGACAATAGGGAGGGGTGGCAAGAGAGGGTCAGGGGTATCCGTGCTGATGGTGCAACATGATGATGATCATCATCATTTTGTTCTGTATAGCATAGCAACTTCAGTGTCGAATATCTGATTAAGATTCTATCCTGTTTCCCAGTTTCCTTTTCATATTGGATGTGAATCTGCTTTTGATAGGGTGATAATTTTTTTGCCAGATGTTATTTAGTTGTTGATTAGTGAATCACAAAAAAATTTGGATATTAAATAATCTTGGAAATGGTTACACTTGACATCGAGATTAAAATAAACAGAAAATTATTGAAATGTAAAACAATTGTTAACCAACAAATTGATATACGTGTACAGGTATGTATACATCTATAGCATCTTTCTGACTTTAATCTAAATTCAATTGATTATATAATAACCAGATATGTTATCTTTGAATATACTCATGTTCAGAGAAGAAATTTACCCCCCACCAACAGATTGCATATGGTTTGCTAATTTGTCAATTGTAAAACTAATTATACATATATTCATATTATTTGCTGTATGCACTGACTGTATTCTCTATAAATTACTCACATAAAGAAGAAAACTTACCAGCCAACTAAAATCATATAATCTTTCTTTTTTGCTATTGTATATGAGGTAAGTTTTATGTAAGTTACTGATCAACCTAAAGTCAATGAGATTGCAACTTGATGCAAAAAACATTTGATTTCATTTCAGTTAACTTAATTTTAATTTTTCAGGAAGTAGCCCTTTCTAGATTTTAACAATCCTTTGTGTACAAATACTCGCAAGAAAACTGCATGCCAGCACAATGTGTTAACATAAAAACTTTTTAAAAAATACTGAACAAGAATATTCTACGAGCTAGAAAAACTATAACCATAGAAATTTTGCTTTTCTGCATCAAAATTTGTCAGCTATTTTGTAAAACATTTTTGTCCAATGCTTTTCAAGTCTTTAGAATAATATTAAATCATTCAGCAGATCTTTGTCCATTTTTTTAAATAATGGAATACTATTGAAGCCATCTTGCTTAACACTCGGTAAAATGGAGCAATCTGAGGAATGGAATAGCCCCCTTCTCTACACTTCAGTGTAGTAACTATTGAAAAGGGAGCCTTTGGGTCGCCCTTGACTAAGTTCGCCAACTTTACTTTATATATAAACTTCTGTTTGACATTCATGTGTGTGTGTGTGTGTGTATATGTTTGTGTGTGTTTGATTTAATCTATTATAGAATTTAATTAGAATTCCTATCTTTAGAATAAGTTTGGTAAGTTTCCATTAAATACCATAGTTCCTTCAGTGGAACTAGCCATGTAAAACTATTAGACCAAAAAACAAAACAATTCGAAGAATCTAAAAAAATTGCTAAAACTTTGAAGCTATCCTTTTCAGAAAAAAATTTGCATCTTGGTAAAATACAAAAAGTTACTTGGAATTATTTTCTATGAAAGATGATGCAAATTTCAAAATCGATTGATTTTAACTAAGTTTGTTACAAGACGTAAGCCAAAAGTTGAATCAATAATATTACAGTAACCTTACATGCATTCAATATATGTGAGTATATGTAACCCTGTTATACATTTTTTTTTTTTTTAAATATCCTCTACTTTGGTTTAAAATTCATTTCTGTATTTTGTAGGTAAGTTTCATATCTGGCTTTATTGTACTCTGCGCATATGGAATAGAAAATATTCATCAAATCTGTAAATGTTGGTAAGTATAAAAAAAATTTTTTTGATGGCAAATATAACAAGGTATGTCAAGTATGTCTTTTCATTATTATTCTGAAACCTTTTTATTTCTACTCCCTTCACACATCGTCATAATATTCAAATGGTTACAATTTACAAGATGAGTCTCTCTAAAAATGGCTATGATGCATTTTTTTCATTTGGGAAGACATCAGGAAAGGGTCTCCAAAAAATTTACTTAAGTATTTTATGTTCATTTATTTGTAGCCATGAATCCTGGCAGTATAGTTGCTAACCTGTTAAGCTGTGACAACATAGTAAGCAGGTTCAAACTCCAGTCATGCTACTGTGTTCACATTTAGACTACTACCCTTGAGGGGGAAAAGTATGATGACTCTCCTTATCTCTTAAATAGTACCACTACTGTCCTTCGATGAGGAGGCATTATAAATAGTCCATGAAGGTTGATATGCCATTAAATGAAGAAATTTAACCAAACCATTTTTTATGAGGTTTTTTTTTTAACCTCTCTCAAAGTTTTCCCTTTTTATGGTTTCCTTCATTAACCTCCACTTTTTTATCAATATCTTTACTTTCACCAACTTCATTAATATCACTCTCTACTTATTTATATCCAAATCACTGTTCTCTTTCATCACCAATGTCATTATCCTTCTAGTGTTCATATTTTGTATGTCCTGAAGATCTGGTAAGTGTGGAGTATCACTTTGCCATTACTCCCTGGCTCACTCTGACCTGGAATGGTAGTAGCCATTAGTTCTATCTGGAAGTCAAATAAATCTGCATAAATACTCTTTGTATTAGATCAGAATACTTGAAACTATGTGTGCAAACAAATTATTTAACAGGAGTAGCTCCTATCAACCATGTACACATTTAGAAATTATTTGTATTTCATGTCTTTTCACATCCTCTTAATTGATTTACAATGCCTGGAGATTGTGTGTTGTTGTTTTTTTACTCCCTGTTCTTAGTATATACCATACTCATTTTGTTTTTTTCTTTCTTTTTCCTTTCCTCATTTCAATCACTTTGTATTAATCTTTAGATTCTCCAATTAACCTGACTGTTCAAATGGACATATTCACAGAAATCAAATAATACATTTAACAAAAACAGCTTTATCAAACCACTTTTAATAATGCAAAACATTCCTTCTTTTATTAGTTTCTATACTGGACATCTCTTGCTCCCTCCCTTCAATCTTTTATTCCCTAATAATAATTTAATGAAATAACCAATGATTTATAACAATACAAACCTTTTCTGGCTTTGTACAAATTAACTGTATATAGAGGAACTGAGAGAAACTCTTGAGTATTATGACAACAATTTTATTAAATAACCCGTCACATAGTCAGGAAAACTTTGTATAGCTTCCTTCAAAATAGAAAGTTAACAAAAGTTCTCTCTGCTAATGTTTTTATATGCATTTAACATTTTGATATCAAATCTTATGTTTATGTCTATTGTATATTCTCCCTATTTGTTTATTTTCCTCCCTGATTATTTGGTTAATTTGAAGTTATGAATAGTTTCATAAATCATATGAAGCAATTACCCCTGCAAATTATTGAAGGGTTTTTAAGCAATATATTTAACCTACTAGCAAAAGTATCATAAAACTAAAATTAAATTGAAACACTATCGTGTAAAGAAATTCAAATGGAAAGAAATAGAGAAAAAAATGTTAAAAAGAATTGAAGAAGTAGATCTGTTCTCTTAACATTTTCTTTCAGTCGTAAAAAAGTGGTTTGTAAAATGGTATGAAGTTGAAATCATACTTGAAATGTCTCAAAGAATACAAGAGTCAGATATCCAGAAATACTGCCAATCGCTACATCTCCTTTTTGTCTACATATCTTAATACGGATAAACAATCCATTATGTAACCATTATGCTTTTCCTTAACAGTTCCAGGCAAACAGATTTATCAGAAGAACCTCTGAATGCAAGGATGCTAGTAGTGGATACTTTGACAAGCCTGGGAGGGGAGTCCTCACGGTGTAGTGACTAACATGCCAGATTACAGTATTGTAGTAAGCAAGTTTTGTCAAGTGGACACTTTCCACAAATTCTATTTTTGCTGTAACTTTCACAAAGGAGGAAAAAGACATCTTTTTGAAGAATAAAAAAAACCCCTGTATTTAGTGGATTTTAATCTCAAAATGTGTTGCCTAGAAAAGCTGCCATATAGGAAATCCATTAAGACTTGAGGTTGAATGAGCTATTCATAAGTACCCAAATAAAATATAGCTTTATTTACTGATCCGCTCAGTACTTTTTGATTATTTAAAAACATTTTCCTGAGAGTTTATCAATTGTGTTAAGTCAAGAAATGTTTTTTCTTTTTCTTAAAGGGTGAAACAGTGAGATATTTTGACAGGAATAAAGGGCTTTAATCCAATCCCTAAAAAGCCACAAAGGGTACATTTTTTTTATCATTTAGACACCATTGGGATTAATTCCATAAAATAAGTTTGTATTTTGAGAGAAAAATAGTATTTACTTTGTCATATTATCACACAATTTTGGCAGATATATAATAGCAAATAACAAAAAAGTGTGGAGCCACTTATTGTGTAATGTTTTTTATATATCTGGAAATGGATCCAGTGACCCCCTGGAACTATTAAGGAAAAGCATAATGGTGTTTAAATTCTGGATAAATCTCTTGGCATTCCTCTGTCCTAATCATCATCATCATCATCATGTCGTGCCGCCAGCACGGATATCCTTGACCATCTCTCGCCACTTTTCCCAATCGTTCATCGCCTCCGGAAGGTCCTCCGGGCTACATCCCATGTCCTCACATAGCTGCTGTATGTAAGTTCGGGCTGGTCGTCCTGCTTTTGCTTGGCTATATGTGGGGGTCCATAGTAGTACGTCAGAGATCCAAATGTCCTTCCCCATAGATAAATAGTTTGGTAGATTGGGCTCTTTAATCTTGGTATGGCAACCAGTCTAGGAGAATGAAAACTGAATTGAAACCAGTTGTATTCTTCTTAAAAATTGAGCTTGTCTTGCAACCTGCCTGTGATGGAGATGGTTTGGTTAATACAAGCATAGGAGAAAAGGTTAAAATTAGCACCATGTGAATATCTATCAAGTCGGATAAAAGGATTTATTCAGAATATCTTCCACTGGCAACCTTATTAAATTGATGTTCCATTTATAAAGAATGTGTTCCACTTGATATGTCTTCATAATGAGCCCCACCCGATTTCTTTAATAAAGTCTGACCTTAGAGATACTAATGATTTGTTCATTTGGAGGGTTGTCAGTAATTCTTTTGCCCTGTTCCCTTCTTCTCAATAGACACCCATAGTCACACATGTATTTTATTTCCCGGAAATTTGCATGGTTTCTATTAAATGTATTTACCCAACCCCTCTGCCTCAGGCAGGATATGACACAAGGTCAATTTTTTTAAGTGGAGTTCTGTTGGTTTTTAAATTGTTTTTCCATTTAGACTGGTTACCCAACAAAGGCTGAAAAATCTGGTCTACCCAAATGTTTTACCTTTAGCTGGGAAGAGAACAAATTCATACCTTTCCCAAGGGCATTAGCACAAAGTGAAACCCAAACTACACGATCCAGAATTTGGACTCGGGTTGCTTATTTCATTTCCTATGATAATATTGATTATGCAAAGTGTGTGGCTTCTCAAAATAATGATCTAAATGAAGGCTTATCAGACTGGAAATTCTATTGTTTGCCCTTACACATGTGATGGTTTTATCATTAGAAGATAGAAAGATTCACTTTTTGATAACACTACATCATAATAGCATGCTGACAGCACAGATTCCTTTTGACTCTCCCACCATCCATCCCTGTCAGCCATAGCACTTGATAAGTTCTCTTGATTGCATCGTGTGTGTTGTACAGAGCTGATGAATATAAGTTTTTGGTTGTTGGCCAGTGTTCATATGTTGGAGTCCATTGGGATTTGCCTTACTTGTCCAATATGTCTTACTCAGTATTCTTGTTTTTTCACTAAGTGTTTCATGAGGTTTCTTTGTTTAATGATATATCAACCTTTGTGAATTATTTAAAATTTTATTAGTCCAAGTGGTGCAGCCATGTAGCTGTCATACTGGCATGGCATCAGCTTAAAAGAATTCCCATTCTATTTCATCAGAGAGATCGACTACAAGTCGTACAAAACTGAATCTGTCTTCATTTTAACAACAAAAATATCAAAGATTTAATTCCTTTCTTTACTCTATAATATTCTATTTTGTATTTCTACACTTTACTTGATTTACTTCTTAACGAATATTCATTCTATTTTCGAATGAACCTTTTCCTTTATGCAGCAGAAGCAAAACCATTAGAATTTGATATTTTGTATAATGAAATTCTAACAGTGAGCAGTTTTCTTGTACTTCATCTAAAATTGCTCACATTTTAGCTTTCTGAATTCTCACAATTTATTACTTTCCTCTTAAAATGCAATAAAATCTATTGGTCAGCTATGATGTACTTTGAAGCAAGAAAATCCTATGGGATTCTATTTTTGACTGCCAGAAACAAGCTTGGCAGCACATATCATTGTGCATAAATGCATTTAGCCTAACATTCAACATGGTTGTCTCATGAAAGTGTGGACATGCACTTGCCTTGTGGTGCACTTAGGATGCACTGTCCACTTTTTATCCATCTTCATAAATTTGATTTGCTGCCCAAAGATGGATCAAAGAAGAAATACACATAGAGCAACATGTCTACAGCAAGTGAGAACATACCAAGGATTAAATGGTACTATCCAAAGAGGTACCAACATTTCTGAACCTCAATGAAGAGAAAGAAAGGAAATAAATTTTAAGTCCATATATTAAAAGATTGAAACAGAATGAAAAACAGTGGAAAATCATCTTTTGGTGTAGAAAATTTAGTAATAGCATATCGTAAGGTATACAGTTCCATTATCATTATTTAAAAAATATTAGCATAAAATTTCCCTGAAGAAAGTTATTGGCTCGAAGTGCTGTCAGAAAACTGAAAATATAGCAGGAATGTTTTGTTTTGTTTTTTTTTCAAAAATAATATAACAAATTTATGTATATATATATATATATATAGGAGGGTCATTCAATAAATAAGATTTTTTTTTTTAATTTCTTTAAGATTTCTTTTTAAGAAATATTTTTCATTTGAAATTTTTTTTTTTCCCTTGAAACATAAACTCTACTTTGTTTGGAATTTCTTTATAGCAAAAACTCTTTTAATCTCCCTAAAATGTTTTTCAAATTAATGGAAAATAAACCAGTGCTCCAGGCTTGAACAGAGATCTGTCATCAAATTTTTGGTAGCTGAGAAATGCAAACCATGGGAAATTTACAGAAGAATTCCTGATGTTCGGAGAAGCATGTTTCATTAAAGAAATATTGACGAATGGACTAAACATATATTCACAACAAACCTGGGTCGAAAAGACAGTCCGTCAAATGAAAATACTCTCTCTGATAAAAGTTCTGAGTGCAGTTATCATTAAAGAAGGTCATGCTGATAATTTTCTGGGGCATGAAAGGACTCATCACTATTAATTTCCTTGAAAAAGGGGCAACTGTCAACAGTGCTTCCTATTACCAACTCCCAAGGAAAAACTCACGGTATTTATTGAATGTCCCATGTGTATATATATCGGTGTTATAAAAAACGCTATTGTTCAAGTAAAACAAAGTATTTTGGAAATTCACATTTTTATTTTTCACAAGTAAAAACATTCTCTCTTGCTCTTTTATTTATTTTTTTTATAACTTTTTGTATTTCAGTCTCCTCACACATCAGTTTGATTATCTTTTCTTTTCATCTCTTTTCTTCATCCTATTCTCTTTGTTTACTCAAATGATTTGAAAGGGTTTCAGTTGTCAAATGCTCCTGTGTTCTAAAGTTCACAGGACTACAAATTCCATCATCTTAATCATAGAGACAAGCAGATATTTACATATGTAAAAAAAAAATATATTATCACCTATGACATTAACTAAGCTAGTATATATAATATAGTTAAGCCAAATCTGTTCCTCTTTTTATATATATCTCTATCTATATCTCTATCTATATCTATATCTATATCTATATCTATATATACTGGTTTAAAATTCTGAGTAATCCTAATGGAGTGAAAATCAGTGAGAGAATTAATTCCTTCATGATGCAGAGGATGAAGTTTCTCGGCTATTGGTAAGCCTTTAGGTCATTGTGTCCTTAATTAAGTTGGATAAATCTTAAATTCTCTCACTCATACTATATATATATATATATATATATATATATATATATACACACACACACACACACATATTCATGCACAAGGGTTATTCAATAAACAAAGTAAATTTTTTCTGTTTGGAATCATTTTAATTTTTAAAATATTTCTTTTTGAGGATATTCAAAATTGTAGAAAATGAACTAGTGTGCTTTATACTTGAACAGAGGTCTCTCATCAAATCTTTGGTGGCTGAGAAGTGCAAACCATGTGAAATTTACAGAAGAATATGTGATGAGTACAAAGAAGCAGATTTTGGTCCAAAAAATATTTACAAATGGGCTAAACATGGATTTGCTACAACAAACTTGAGTTGGTTGGCTTAGAATATGGTGATTACATCCCCTGCGGAGGGGATAAAACCCTGCCCCCAAAAAGGATATCCTGGGTATGGCCCAGTACTGCATTTGATGATGAAGCTTTTATTCTGGAGATCTGTGGAGTGTAGATTAGCTCTTCATTGCTATTACTCCAAGGTTCACTCTGACCTGGAGTGGTGGTACCTGTTAGGATCCCATCTATGGGTCAAAGATATCTTTTTAAAAATTATTTTTATTTCATTAGACAGTGCGCAAGAAAAAACCTATTAAGAAACTACACAAAAACCTATAGGCATAAAATAGCCAAAGGTGGGTTGACATGTCATTAAAATTAATCAAAAGCATTGTTTGTGTTATAAAAAAGAAAAAACTTTACATTTTTCTTGGGACATAATTCATTCATTTTATAATTGGGGCAAACTCGGAACAAATAAAGTAAAATCGTCTTTATTAATAAAATTATCTGATTTATAGATTTAGTCAATCAGCAATTTTTATTTTAGATTTCCAGATGTGCATGCTGTTGTGTTTCTTCAATGAAAAACTTCAATGTCCAATCTGTTGGTCACTGTTTTTAGATTAAAAAAAGGAAGGTGTGAACTGAGTATTAGATTAGGTTATAAAGAACATTTGGAACATGGTTGGTGAGATGTGATATCAGAAGAGCTAAAAATATGTTAATCCGTGCAAAATATGTGTTAATAAGTATGTCTCAAATTAGTATTATAGTAATTTTTATTATTTGGCTCATTGATATTTCATTGTAATAATGGATCTGAAAATATCAGATTTATCTCATCTTATCCTCATCCATATTTTGTCCCAAATGATTTACTCAGAATATTTTATAGCAAAGTACCATAAAAAAATGATGGGATTAGCATTATTTAGGCATAGAGTAGCACTTTTGCTGATGATTAAAGTGTAGAACCTGTACACAATGACTAAGATTAAACTGTGACTCCTGTAATTAGCCTTGGATCAAAGTGTAGTATTTGTATCTATGGAAGTCTGGCAGTTATTCAGAAACAATAAGCTATAGCATACACAGATGAAAACAGTTAATATTTTGAAGAGTATGAATTATGATAGTTGCAAAATAACAAAAACCTGGACATAATTTTTTGCTAATGCAATAAGATTCACATGAGTAAAGATACAACAATGTGATTTTAGTTACAAGTGATTTGTGCACTTCAACTATATTCTCATTATAACAGAAATCACAAAGAAGGGGGAAAAAAAAGAAAAGAAAGAGACATGATATTCATTTTATATATATATATATATATATATATATATATATATATATATGTGTGTGTGTGTGTGTGTGTGTGTGTGTGTGTGTGTGTGTGTGTGTACCTCCCCCCCCCAAAAAAACGTGGTTTGGCTGAAAAGTTCATTGGCTGACAAGGATATTCTAATAGAATGTGACTAAATGTTTATTTTTTTACATTGTCCTCCTTGCAGTCCACACACTTTTTCCATTGGTGTTGCACTACTTGGATTCCATTGGTCAAAAAAGTCAATAGCAACCGATATGATGTTGTCATATGAACTTTTCAGCCTACAATCATAGGTTAAAGATCATAGATGAACTGTTAATATACATAACTGACCTTATTTGTAATTGCAAGTGATATATTGATTCAAAAAACTTATTTGATGGAAATTAATGAAGCAGTTAACTTAATGAGTAAAAATGTTATTCTGTTTTTTATGAGAACTCAAAAAAATTCTTTGAAGCTTTGTTTTAGTGTATTTAATTAGAATTCATTAAGTTTCTCTCTACTGTAATTGCCACATTTGAAATATTCTATATACCCAGAGAAACAACTGAGTCAGATTGTGAATAATTTATTGTAATTTAATTATAATTATGTTTTCAGTTTCTGCTGTAAACTTAGAAACATTGAACCAAGAAAAAGAAAAAAATGCCAAAGTAAAGATTACAATGATTGTCTTGAAAACTATTCTTCACAAATTAGTTTGTCTTCCTGAATCTGCACTTGTGCTAAGGATGAATATAGTTAAGTAGTTCATTATTATAGATAGATAAAGTATAGGTTAATGGTACAAATTAATGACTATTTTAACTGGGTCCACTGTCACAATGTTTAATTTTTTGCAAATATAACATATTTTTTTACTCTTAAAAATATTTACTGTTTTCATCTGTATATGATACAGCTTAGAGTTTTTTTAACAAAATTTTATAAATATGAATACTACACTTTGATCCTCATGGTAGGCATGTAATTGAGTAATTGGAATAAAATATATCTTAGATGAACGAATGTTTCTGAGTCTCTTTAAAATAGAATATTGAAAAAGGAAGTTCAAGTATCTATATTTTCAATTCTATGCTGTGTTTTTTTAAGCAGTTATCAATATAAGAAAGTTTTCATGAGGTAAGAATTTGAATGGTAACAGCCTAAATTAGTTCTTATTTTAACTGAGTCCTCAGGGAGTGTCTCTCTCTCACTCACTCTTTCCTGTCTGTTTTTCTCTTCTCTGTTATAATTACTATTAACAAAACCAGCCAATTTTGCTTTGGGCATGTTATCTGTATTCACATGAAGTGAGATCATAAAAGTTGATAAAAAATATAATTAATTTACCCCTAAACAAAGGAAGAAGAGCAGCAAAATAAACTCATTCTGGCAAATGAGTTGTTCATTCAATAAATATTTCTTTGGCTTTGTTCACTCAGTCTTTTAAAATTATTTCATCCTTCCTTTTTGAGAAATCAGTTCTTTTCATCTTCAGAGTTCTAAAGATCAATGACTCCACATAGAATCTAATGCCTAAAGACAAAGCAATAAAAAAACAACAGCAACAAAGTCTGCTGAAGACAATGAAGAGATTAACACAATATGTGGACATGACAACTTTTCACTTTCTGTTCCACCTTATCTTAAAACTTCTTTCATGTGTTCATATACTGGCCAAATAGGAGTGATGGGTTAGGGTTTCAAACAGACTAAGGAATAGTACATATATTCATGTGCATGAGTTATAGCAAGTGAATATTTGAATATGTGTCTCTCTCTATTCATGCGTACACCAACATATATTATTTGATAATATATGTATGTAAGTTGTACATTTATTGGTGATTTATATATAAAGAATGATATAGATATATCTATGCACATATTTATAAATGAGTGGAGTATGCCATATATTCATTAGCTCCATATATGCCTCTCTTCACCAAAAAAAAATTGAAAACAGCTCAATTAAAAAGGAAATATTTTGATTGATTTTAATGGCATAAGAACCAGTCTCAGGCTGTTGTATACCCAGAGTTCAGAGAATTACATTCATAATCCTACTATTTTGAACGGTTGAAGATTTTTTTAAAACATGGTTCTATTTAATACAAATGATTGTTAAACATATCTATTTAACCCATAGATGAGACCTTAGCAGGTATTACCACTGTCAGATTAGACCTGAGAGTTAGGGCAATGAAGGCATTCTGTACACTCTTCAGAACTGGAGCCTTAGTGTATTATCCCAGAGACAGAAATAATTTGATATGGTCAGAAACTTCCAAGTGACTCATTAATTTTATTCTTTTCCTTATTTGGTGTAAATAAAACTTTTGCAATATTTTACTTTGTTGAAATACTTTTTGACTTCAGTTATGTGTGAAATAAGATCATGATAAATTGTTTCTGGAAAAAAAATCAACAAATATCTCTCAAACAGCAATTACTTGGCCTTTTTGTCTTGCTGTAATCCAAATTCATGTTAACAGTTTGAAAGTATTGTGAATAAAGCAAATTATGTGTAATGAATTATTAATAAAATGTTTGAATATTTTGGCAGCAGCATCTTTTACATACTGCAATAAAGTTAATACTGAAATGAATTATTGAAAAAAAAAGCAACAACAAATAACAGGAGGTTGAGTTGAGCAGACATTTTTAAGTATCATTTTTGGCAATAAGCAATACTTCACAAAATGTCTGTGAATATTAATTTTTGTATGTTTACAGTGCATATATATATATATATAATTTTTTTTTAAGTACCTACTTGTGTCTGTGCTGAATTTCTTTGAGGACAAAACTTGGTTATTGTGAAATTCAGGATTGATATTTTCCATTCAACTTGGAGAATCTATTGTCTATTTTCTTTGATGTCTGGATTGTTACTGACCAACATGGTAAATAGCTGGTATTCATATCCACTAGCTTTTGTCAGAAAAAAAGAGAAAAGTTAATTTTGGAAGTTAATACATGTAGGTCTTTTTCTGTTTGTTGATATCATGAAATACTTTGGTTAAGGACTGTTAGAAGTGTGAACACAGTAGTAGAGATGATTATATGGATGTCTCATAAAACTGTTTTGACAAACACAAATATACTTCCTGTGGAATATATAGCATGTTATTGGTTAAGTATTTTAAATTGATAATCAACGATTTTACTTTCCCAAGAAAATATGTAGTTGAAGTACATTTATAATTTCAAAAATATAAATAACAAATCATTTTTATTCCTCTTCAGTAAAAGTTAACCAGCGTGCTGGACTGCAACATTGTAGTAAGTGAATTCAAACTCTAGTTGTACTATTATGTTCCTTTTTGGATTAATGCCCTAGGGAAAGGCATGAATCTGCTTATTCCTCCAGTTATAGGTTAAATAGTACTGCAACTGTTCTTCCACAATGATGGCTTTGACATTAAATAACCCACAAAGATTGATATGCCATCAAACCAAGAAAACTAACATAACACATAAAAGATTGATTTTAACAACATGTGAATTCACATGTATATTCACATTTTTTTTGTTGTTTATGAGTTTTTGCTGAAGGATTAGATATCTGATCAAGCTTAATAAAATTATAAGCTGAGGGTATACATTAATGTTAGGTATGACACTAAAATTTTGATGGGCCCATTATTGTTTTGATGGTATTGAATGTAAGAATTTTTCTACATATGGTGTTGAAAGTGGTATAGACAATGCTGCAATTTTGTTTGTATTATATTTCTATAAGATAATTCTGGGTTTATATACAAAGATGTAATCAATATATATATATATATATATATATATATATTTCTTGGTGGAAGGACCTGGGTCATGTATTGTGAGATTGTCTGAGACATGGACTAGAGGATGACACCTTAATGCCAGTCTGCTCCCCAGATAAGATATGAAGTCAGAGGTTAATTTATATGAAAGAACGTGTCATACTACTGGACTCAGGGTGTTTCTGCATTATTGTGAGCAGGCAGATATAATGAAAAAGCTTGTGTCAAAATATTATTGTAAATAGTTTAAAGTGAGTGCAAGTCCCTAGTCAAAATTGTGGGATTGCTGGCAGACAAAATGCAGTCAAAAGTTCAAGTCCAAGTGTAAAAAAAAAAAGAATGTCCAAAATAAGGGTTCAAATTCACAAGACAGTCACAAATACATCTTACTCATCTCCTTCCCAAGTTTACACTGACTTCATAAAAAAGCAAGTCTTTTATGCAAGACTCAATTTTATCATTGACTGTGACATACAAGTATAGGACAGGTGAGTATTTGCATATTCCTCCATCTATAAAAAGCTTAAGTCTTTGCAATTACTTTTTCACTAAGGTAAAACCTTATTTTTCTTGTTTAACAGACAGTTGACAATGTGCACATGTTAGTTGTGGCCTTTTGTCTTTGCCATGTTTGTTTGTTAATGGAAAATAAAGGAAAATAATAGCCAGGTAACTTTTCAGTTATAAAAGCCCATTCAGACTGACTGTGCAAAATTCATTGCCATTGATTAAAAGATAAAGATAACTGCCTTTAGAAAGGGAACAACTCTCTCTTTCTCTCTCTCTCTCTCTCTCTCTCTCTCTCTCTCTCTCTCTGTCAGCCAATCATTTCCTAATAAAGTATGACCATTGGCATTGTTGCTCTCTTTCATCTCTGTTTAATCAAGAATGATGAGAAATTTCTGAATCGTCATTTTCACTTTTAGTTCTGCAGAGAGAGCGAGCCTCAGACAATTCTCTCATGCACTTGGTCCAGGGACCCCTTGGACATAGATCAGGAGGGCGGAGTGAACATTGGCTGCAAATATTCTACCTCTTAGCATGAATCATTTCTAATATGCTAATCCTGTTCAGAAAACTAACCAGTCATTAATTTGGAGGGAATCTTTCAGCAATGACCTGTAAAGCTGAAACTAAGATGAGTGATGAGAGATTCATAATTATTGTTTCTTTAGACATTCATTGTAAAGGATGGAATGTAAATCTGGTAGAATCTTGTTTATTTAATTTATGATTTACTTAGCATATGGATCAATACATTCATCGATATTTATGCATGTTTGTATCCTTCCATAAGTTCCCATATCTCTCAATATTCCCATATCTCTCAATATTCTTATAATTTTATGCAGGATAGTTCTATACTTAAGTTTAACCGGAAATTTTTATTTTTGCCACTTGAATTCAACATCTTACAAAATATTTTTATCTTTAATCATTTTCTAATGTAATAACTATATATATATATTTTACACACACACACACACACACACACACACACACAAATGTTAAAACTTGATAATATCAATTTCATATAAAATCATTTTTGATGGCATATTACATTGTGTAAATATACAGGCGCACATATCATTTTATTACAAACTTCTCTATCTATACACACACACACAATATGGAAAATCAAATTGAACTGAAACAGATCAATTTAATTTTCCATATTATCTTCCATTTCTTCTTTTAAGCTGCAAATGATTACGGCATATATAAAATTGATATTATATTTTAACATTTGCATTTTGAAATATATTTTTTCCAATTATCTGAGGTGGGAGACCCCATGGCATAGTGGTTAATGCGCTAGACTGCAACATTGTAGAGAGTGAGTTTGAACTTGAGTCATGCTATTAGGTTTACTTTAGGATTAATACTCTTGGGAAAGGCATGAGCACCCTTATCCCTCCAGCTATGTGTTAAATAATATCGCTACTGCTCTACAAGGATGACTTTGGCCTTAAATAACCCACAAATGTTGATACACCATTAAACAAAGAAGACAAACCAATTATCTGAAATGATCCTGAAAATTTATCATGAGACAAGACAAGTGTAGGGAACACTAAAAGAATCAAATTCACTGGTTGTGCTGTTGTCATGTATTTTTCCTTCCGGTGGGTATAAAACCCACCGGAAGGAATTTTTTTATTAGTATTTCATTAGTATTTTTTTGATCCTCTAAACTTGATAGTTTGAATGATTATAGCTTTATTTTTATTAACTTATTCCGTAAGTCAAGATCTCAAGCTTCATGGGCAAAGCAGATATTGTAATTTATCTGAGTTGATGAGTATTTATATTTTGTCTAAGTGATTCAAAATGAATAAAGTAAGGTTTCCTTATGCTTATATAGAAAAGGTCAACATTAGGTTGATATTTCTAATATCAACCTTTGATCATGTTTTGTCAAGTAAGTTTTAATTCCTTAAACCATATCACATTATATATTGGATTGCCAATTAAAATGTGTTGAAATGTGCAAAAAGGAAGGTTTCTTGAGGTGTTATTGTTATGTAATGTAACACATGAAGGTGTTTCCTTGCAGGCTTTACAAGGTGTCAGGAAGTTGATTCACAATGTGTGAGCAAAGTGACAGAGTGATTCATTCTATTCAAAGTGAATACCAGAAATGAAATTATTATATAAATCCTATTTCAATTTTGACTTGAAATCATTAACTTTTGATTTGAATTAAAAATTATGTTTACAAATTTAATCTTGATGATATCCAGCTGAGCTAAATTTTATGTTTAACAAACTAGAATATGTAGCTTAGATCTGAATTTTTGTTAGAATATGTAGTAAGTCATTTTGTATTGGAGGGACTATTTTCAATATCTATATTGTTTTTTATTTGCAAAATTTCATACACCAGAAGAAAGTCAGTAAGTATATGGTTGAAACATTATAAACAAAGAACAACAAAGAAAATGGTCCTTCCAATACAAAATAAATCTAGTTTAATATCAGATATTTCCTTCAAAACATTAGCTTCTAGCATGATGCTGAAAAAAGATAAAATAATAAGTTATCATGAGATAATATAAAAGAACAAAAAAAGTCAAAGATTAAACAGTGTAGCCCACTTTATTAATGATGGAAAAACATCAAATAAATTTGAATTTCTAAAATGGTTTGTGTTAGCATAACACCAGAAGTTCTCATTACTTTGGAGTGGGATCAGGTTTTGTAACAGATTTAATATATAGTAAATAAACAAATGGTTTAATAACACTTTTTCATAAATCAAAAAGAACTCAGTTTCAGCCAGAAGATCAGGATAAAACCTGAAATAAATGAATGCTTAGTCATCCATCTGTTATGGTCTCATAACTATAAGTTTTGTACATTAAAAAAACATAATTCTCACATGAGACTTGTGTAAGAGTAAAATATATATATACATATAATTCACGCACATAAAGTTGTGTTTGTTTTAATTAGGTGGTTATATTTCTAATGAATTTGCTATATATAGATAAGTGTGTGCTTGTTTATATATGTATGACCAAAAGTAACACATTATATGTATGACGTACATATTATATGGCATAATTCAATAATTGGATACAGTTGCAAAATAGCTTATTTGACTTTGTTTCTTAGGTATTGAATAGAAAAGAAATATATCAGGACAGGTAAAACAAAAGTTAACAACTTGCATAAAAATAGTTTCTAATTTTCAAGCAAGAAATTAGATTAAGAATGTTAAGTAGATCATGTAATTTTCTGCTGAGCAAAAAAATATTTTTGTAAGAAAAGGTTATTTTTAAGTCTATTTTAATTATTGCCATTGTAAAATTAAAAATAGTATGCCTTTCTCTACTTGTAAAATATAAAGAAGGAATATATTTTCAATTAATTTTTAAAAGAATAGAGTGATAATATAATTTAAGTAAAGTTGGCAACCTTAGTCGAGGGTGACCCGAAGGCTCTCTTTTCAATAGCTACTACACTGAGGTGTAAGGGAGGACACTTCTCCATTCCCTGGATTGCTCCACTTTATCCTTGATCCTTACCTTATAATACTGAGACCGGGGTTCTATCCCAGGTCGAGTCATACCAAAGACTCTAAAAATGGTACTCAATGCCGCCTTGCTTAGCAGCATTATAAGGTAAGGATCAAGGATAAAGTGAAGCAATCCAGGGAAAAGAGTAACGCCCTCACCTACACCTCGGTGTAGTAGCTATTAAAAAGGGAGCCTTCAGGTTACCCTCGACTAAGGTCGCTAATTTTACTTATACAATTTAAGATTCACATTGATATTTAAGGAGACTATTTCTAGTCTACTGCTCACTTCAATTATTGTATAATATCTTTATTACTTATCAATAAATTTTCTCAACGAATTCCTATATGGCAAAAATAGCACAGAATTTTTCTTGGTTCTTTTTGAGAGAGAAAAATAAAAGCCAAGTAATGTATTTTTAAAAAAATCATAGATTTTTATGAAATATCTCTTGAAGTATAAGATTAAGGTTTTCCTCCAAGTTTTTCATATAGTCATCTTTTTCATTATTTTTTTACTCGATGATGGGAAGCAGTACCATTAATATCAAAACGTTCATACAGCATGATGCCGACATCACCATTTTAATGTAGAAATTGTATTATTTAGCTCAAAGGCTTTTTGGAACATATACTTCTGGTTATTGAATCAACACAATATAGATTTAGTTTTATCTGATCATAGCTAATTTTTCTAAAATATTTGGTCTTTTAAGTTTTAATTAGCAACTTTAACCCTTTTTCAGGCAGTGACATTTTTTTAGCCCTTGGTATACAGGCAGAGCAACAATTTTGTCACTTTTAGTGGTAGCTTAATACAAGACTTTTCCTCTTGGCTGATTCAATGTATAAAACCATTAGGAGGATTGTGTAAAGATTGTTTTGCAAAATATCATAATTAAAAGTGAATGTTTTGTTTCCATATTATTGTACTCAATTGCTGTTAGATTTTTTGCTTGCTATTTTTTTTAATATGATTGACTTGTTTGAACCTACCCTCTATTGTAGAAATATTCTGATAATACAATGATTATCTGCCTGCAAAAAGCTTAAGTGAATCTTCTGATACCAAGTCTGCAGAAGTAACATTTTCCCTATATGACAACCCTTTAGGTAATTTTTATATAATTATCATCACCGGTCCACAACTCATTTAGCATGTCTTGGGCATGAATAACTTGATGGAACCCAACCCTCTTTTGGTCTACAACAGATTTAAATTCAGAGTTATTTTCCTTGACTGGTTTCTATACTGAGAATAAAGAGCTCAGTCTGCCCCATTATTTATTCATAGCTGGAAGGAAAATAATTGAATTCATACATTTTTTAAGGGTTATAGCAGGATTTGAACTTGGCTTGCCAACTCCACTCAATGATAATTGTTATGTTACAAGTGCCTCCATATATATATATATATATATATATATATATATATATATATATATATATATATATATATATATATATATATATATATATATATATATATATATATATATATATGTCAACACTAATTCTTTTTTGGGTGTTTCTTGTGCTTTAGTGGTTAATGTGCTGGACTGTGACATCATAGTAAGCAAGTTCAAATTCCAGTCCAGTTTAATTTTTAAAAAATTTGCTTATTTGAATTAAAAAACAAAAAATAATTCTAATTCTATTTTGCAATTCTGGATATTTTTTTTTTTTTTACTTTAAAACTGTTCAGTCCTAGTTGTCCTTAACAATCAACTGGCCAGGGAATTTGGAGTTTAGAAATTTCTCCCAGTGCCAATCAAGTTTTGTGTAAAGTAACAATTCAAGATATAATCTTTAGTTTTCTTTCTTGTCGTTTCTGTACATGTGATTGTTATGAATGGGGGAGTCCGCATGGCATAATGGCTCAAGTGTTGGACTCCAGTCCCATTATTACATTCGCTTTTAGGCTAATATCCTTGGAAAAAAGTATGAACTCTTTATCCCTCCCTGCCCCAGATAGGGATTAAATAGTATCACTGCTGTCCTTTTTGAGTGATGGCTTTGGCATTAAATAACCCACAAAGATTGATATGCCATGAAAAATAAAAATATATCTATGAAAGTTAAATGCAATATATGATGGGAACAAGTGATATGTTGGTATTTAATCTTAAAAAATGAGAAATTCTTTACAAAAAAAAACAATGTTACAATACTTTCATGTTAATAGACTCATTAATTTTTAAGCTGCAAACATAAACTTTTGACCTGCCCCAACTATTTACACTTTGTTGTTTTGTTTTAAGCAAATCCTATTTAAACAGCTTTCTTTTTTAATATCGTATTGCCAAGCAACTTGTTTAGTGAGTAGATTTCACAAAGGTATTTCAAAAGATAAATAAGGGTGAGAATTATTTTTCTGTATGTAAACTTTTGACCTCAATATGTACACACACACACACACACACACACACACACACACACACACACACACTCACACACACACACACACACACATATATATATAGTAAGTAAAGTTGGCAACCATAGTTGAGGGCGACCAGAAGGCTCCCTTTTCAGTAGCTACTACACCGAGGTGTAGGGGAGGGCACTACTCCTTTCCCTGGATTGCTCCACTTTACGCTTGATATGTACCTTATATTGCTGAGTGTTAAGCAAGGAGGTATCAAGTACCATTTTTAAAGTCTTTGGTATGACGTGACCTAGAATTGAACCCAGGTCTCCCAGAATATATATATATATATATATATATATAAGCACACACACATGCTATTGACATTACCTAATGGTGTCCAGTGGATTTTGACATTGATATATTGTAGCTGTGATGTTTTACTGTTATAAATAGGGAAAAAGTTAGGAAATGAAACTTTAATGACGTCTACAATTTAGTTGAAAGCTTTTGAAGACTAGAAAAATATACCTGATGTTGTAGATGGTAACTCATTTCATCAAAATATGTGCTGTAGAGAGGTAAGACACCCCACCCTAGGATGTTCTGGGTATGACAGTAACCTGCACCATTGGTAGGACTCCAATAACTTAATCCATCAAAATCTGACCTATTTACCCAAGTCAAATTTGTTTGCTGTACGGCAAATGAACCAAAAATGTACTGATTAGAATAGGTGAAGAAGAATGAAAACTTTGATTTCATGTTATTCTAACAAATTTTGCAGTATTATCTCAGAGTAGCCAAGCATAAAGAGTAATATATATATATATATATATATATATATATATATATATATATATACACATGCACATACTTATAAATGTATAGATGCATATACTTATTAATATAGATATGCAAGCAGAAATATTCATGTGTATATATAGATGAATCAACACTTTATTTTTTTAGATATATATATATATATAGGAGAGAGATAGAGGAAAAGTGTCATTTAATCTTAGTGATGAGGGAAAAGATAGAGTTTCCAGTGATAAAGATCAAATGTCAAGTTTTAGGATCTGAAAGTAATTGGGAAACCTTATGTAGTCTCTCATGTATATTCTGATGACATTTGTTCAGGTCTTGACTTTGCCACAAAGGGTCTAATTTGACTCCATCTCATGAATTTAAAAGCAACTTGCAAGGCTTGACATTATTCACAGATCCTCACCAATAAAGAGCAATTTTCTCTATTCACTTCTCTAACTCCATCCCACTAGTAAACTTAAAATATTTTGTTAATGATATCCCAATTGAATATAGAAAAATGAGGGTCATACTAAACAAATCTCTTTATTTGTAATGAATAATTTCCTAATTTCAACACTGACTTTATATGGTTCAGTAAAATTAGTTCTTATTTTGTCAACTTAAAAATGACGTTTAAATTATGCATACTGCTTTGTATAATGGTTATTATCATAGGAAATGGAATCATCAATCAGAGTTCAAACCTGGATGAGGCTGTTTGCATTTCATTTTGCCCTAATGCTTATGAGAAAGGCATGGATCCATTTCTTCTCCCCCATCTATGGTTAAATAGTTGAGAATACTGGGTTCTTTAGCTTTGGTAGGGCAACTAATCTAGGAGAAGGTAAAATCTCACTTCAAACCAGCTGTACTCCACTTAAAATTGACCTTGCATCACAGCTGCTGATGGTAGAGAGGCTGGATAAATACATACATGTAAAATAGTTAATTTTGTTATCATGAAAGCATGTAGACCAGTTGGATTTCTTCGACTCTCTTTCTATTCATCCCTTTTAGTCTTGGTAAGTCCTGTAGATAGCACCCAGTATCTACATAGATAATGAACGGAAGTTTTTACTGGCTGGCAAACAATGGTATGACCATGTATATGAATTCAAAAGAAAATTTTTCTTATAAATTTGTCCTTTCTTTACCAGCAGTTCTCAGCATGTCTTGCTCCTCTTGGATATTTTGTGCAATGAGAAGTAAATAGCCCAACTGTTGCTGCTTTTTTGTTGGGTACAGCTTCCAGGCTTTGTTCAAAATACCATGCAGTATCCTTATAAAGTTACCATCTAGCTTTTTCTCCAAGTATTTCCTTTAGGGTTGAAGTATTTTATCTGAGAAATCAGATTTCTTATTAGTTTACCACTCAATTTGTCAGAAATTTTTCTGGCAGTCAAAAAGGGTATTTTTGAGCATTTATTTTCCTTTTGTAGTAGAGCAAAATCAAGTGTTACTATCGATACAAATAACATATATCTGTTCTTGTCTTATTGCTTCTAGACTTTTTATATAACATGTGACAAAATGAAATGAGAAACTCTTAAAACTATATCTTCAATTTCTTTACACTGTTGTAGAATTACAAACCTATGAAATTCTCATGAGACACCGAAACTAGTTGGGTTTTTCTTTCTTTCTTTGTTTTTTTATATATAATTGTTAGTCAAGGAAAAGCTTCAGTCAATCACTGATTGGGAATACAGTTTATTGGAGTTCTCCAGTCCGATTTTGATCTTAGTGCCAAACATAGCAGAATTAACTTCCATAATAACATGGTAAGATTAATAGCAGACTCGCTTAACAATGCCCTCAGGAAAAGAATTTAGGAATCCTAAATTTGAACAAGGAATCATTTGGAAATACATTTCAGTGGATATTATATTTATCCATTTGTCCTGTTAAGGGTTTTATTATTTTTCTTTTTCTTTTTTTCTTTTACATCATTTTCTATTTAACACTTTTTAACTTGATCTTTTGAATTTCTCTTTTTATACTTAATTAATTCCGTTTATTCATGTTATTTTTGATCGAATACTTCTTTCACCTTCCTTCAATTTTATTTTCTGTTTTTGTTGTTTTCGTCTTCATTTATATTACGTACAGTTTGTTTCAATTTCTTTCTGAACCTAAATTTTCTCATATTTTACTCTCCTATTTTTCTTTGTTGAACCCATTTTTTGATTTGTTTTTATATTCTTTCTTCCCTGTATGATATTAAACTGCATATGATGATGATTTATTAATAGAGACCTGAGGAATGGTGACTCTCTCTATGTTGCCATTACTCCCAGGTCCACTCTGACTCTGAGTGGTAGTACCTGTTAGTACCATCTATGAGTAAATTACATCTGTAAAAAATTATTTGTTTACAAAAAAAAAACTGCATCAAAAATGTAAATATAAACATTATACAAGGTTTTCAGAGGATGATTTCATTTGTAGAGATATTTGCCAATGTTGAACATTTCAGATGAAGGTCAGAACACTGATCTGTTTAACAGTGGCAAATATTTCTACACATAAGAACATCTTCTGAAGACCTTGTTTTTTTTTCATCTGTATACATTTTCATAAATGTATGATAAATGTGATTCTTCAACCTCGAGACATAAGATAACCCTCAATGGCTTTACATACAGTTAAAATCAATAAAAACATTTCTTTCCTCTCTTTTCATTTACTTTCCCTCATTCACTTTTCTTTTCTCTCCCTTTTCAGTTTCTTTTTGTTAGTGGCCTTTTCATCACCATATTATCTTTTCTTTGTTTTCCACTATTATCTGAAACCTTTTTCCTATTTTTTGATAGCATCCTGTACTGCTAAGATATTCAAAAAATCAAATTCATTCTTTTGAGAATTTTGGGTTTAATTCTTTTCTTTTCTTAAAAATCTAATTACTTTTTTCTTTTTTAATCTCAGCAATACAAAACTTTCTTTGTACATCTGTAGACATTAGCATGAAAAATCAACCAGTCAAATGCACAGCTTTCTCATCATTATAAGCATTATCTGTCAGAGCTTCAGAATAATTTTAGCTTTTTTAAAACAAATGGATGAACTATTGACAAAATATCTCAAAATTAAAGCATCTGTCTTAATATTTTTTGACTTTACATTAACTTTGTTCAACAATCTATTTACCATTTTTTTCCAATATCAGTGACATGTTTCAGAAAATTTCATAATCACATCCTCCTAAGATATTTTATCTTTCTTAGAAAAGAAGTACTCTTGATTCCTTTTAGAATTTTTCAGGGAATAAAAGTGTATTTTGCAAAGCAAGGATAAATAATTATCCAAAGATGCAATATCTGGCAACAACAGCTGATGAATGAAAACTACAATTATTCCAGTGAAATGTTAGATTCTTTTTGCTAATTAATTCTAGATACTTTTAGTCTCCAACTCCTTTCCATCAATCTACCTTCTGGAGTTTTGCTTATCACAATGATTATTAGTATATCAAATGGAATCAGCAATAAAAGTTCAAATCCTGAACAAGATTGGTTGCATTTCACTTCGTATTAATGATATTTTTGCAAAATACATCAGAAATTTCAAAACAAAAGTGAAAATGAAGAAACAAAATTGATTTTATGCTCAATACTATGTGCATGACTAATAGTTCAATTTCTGACAGGAAAAATTTCATATTTTTATTTACAAATATACAGTAATTAAGTATATGTCAATACAATTATTTACCAATTCTGATTTGATTAGAATTTCTTAATTTATAATTTTGATTTTTTTCTTTTCGTTGTTTTCCTTTTGGAAATTGCAATCAAAGTAATTTGGCTGGAAATTCTTTGGTTAAATTCAAATTGACATTCAAATTGCACACTTTGTTGGTTGTGAAACACTTAGCGTTAATGAAAGTCAGTCTCTCCATCTCTATAACAAATTTTATTTCTTCCTTATTTTTAATATCACTTATATTCTAATGCTTTTGTTTATAATAATAGAGAAAATTTTCATGTTTTTGTCTTTCATTTTCTAATTACTATAAAATAATTACATAAAAATGGATGAATGGAATTCAAGAAAAATTACTTGTTTCACTCTCTGATAATAAAAACCCGAGTATTTGAGATTATTAATCAAATCCATCAAAGGAAAATATAAAGTTTCTTTCAATCATCCTTTCAATTTTGGATATTAAAACTTATTCAAGGGGAATCCTTGTGACATAGTGGCTAAAATGCCAGACTGTGACATTGTAGAGAGATTGAATTCCAGTCATACTATTGCATTTATTCTTTTTTAACTAATTCTCTTGGGAAAGTTATGAACCTGCTTATCTTCACAACAATGGGTCAGATAATACAACTATTTTTCTTTGACAAGGATGGCTTTGGCATTAAATGACCCACAAAGGTTGATATGCCATTACACAAAGAAAATAAATCAAACCAACAATTATTCAAATCCATAAAAATAATCCTATGCTATACAATTCATGTGGGGTATATCTATTTAAGATTTATGTTGCATGACTTTCAGTACATTCAGGAAATATCTTAAGAGACATTAATATAGTAGAAAAGACTTTTTAACAATATGCTTAAAGTTTATTAGTTGATTTGGGTGATTTTTATGTATAACAAATAGAATAAGTTTATTTACATTGAGAAAGGAGACATGCTTATTGTTGGAGTTACCATTTTAGGAAATGCAATCCATAACCGGAGTTCAAATCCTGGACAAAGCTATTTGTGTTTCACTTCATGCTAATTTTCTTGCAAAAGGCATGAATCCACTTTTTCTCCACCTACTTATGAGTAAATAGTGGGGAGACTGGATTCTTTAACCTTGGTAAGACAACCAGTCAAGAAAAAGGAAAACTCTGAATAAAAGAAAACAGCTGTACTCAACTTAGAAATTGACCTTACATCATATCCTCCCAGTGGTAAAGAGGTTGGTAAAATATATTCACATAAAAATGACAGCTAAGTTTTGAAACTGTAGTTAAAGGAAACTAGCAATTAAAACAATTTAACTTGATCCTTTGAAGATTTGTAAATACTATTAACCAAACTCAAAATAGAAAATAATTATTGAATCATTGATGGAACCGACAAAATGTTAAAATCTTGAACCTCTTTTTGTTACTTTGAGTTCAATAAAATTTGGATAGTTATAATAGATTGTGTTAGGGACAAAAGGGGAATAACTCTCAAGAAGAAAAAAAAAGTTGAGTTGTCTTTAGTTGGAGCTTGAAGTCAGAATGTAATATAACTAAATAAATCAACTTTTTGCTCAAGTTTTACTTTATCTCTGTCATTGATTGTTTTTTTTTACTCAAGTTAAACAGTTAAAAGCAAATCAACAGAACAGGTGATCACAATAGATTGTTATTGAAACTGGCAACTTACTGGTAATTTAAAATAAATTAACTTAGTCAACTTTTCAATGTTATATGTTTATTAAGTTAGTTTGGCATTAAATAGAAAACAATATTTTCGTTTGTACATATAAATGATAAGCATTTTTCTGTAAATACAACTTTATAAAATTTTGTGTAATACTGAATTAAAAATCTTTTCGAATTTTGATTTGAATTTTTTTTTAAATTTTCAAGAAGCGCACATATGTAGACATTTAATTTAAAAGGAGAATGAAAAATGAATTCAACAAAAGATCTATATCATCTTAATATCAGACATAATTATAATTGCTAAAGGCTTCTGTCTTTGTTATGAATCATGTCATTAACTTGAACTTGTAAAAGTAGTCAGCAGCAGCATACATCTATATATATATATATATATATATATAGCATTGCACCTATCATAGATTTTATTAGGTGCATAAATAAAATTATATCTGTGTCTCGATGTTTTATTTGTTTTTGTTTTCAATTTGATTGACTGTTTATGTTGGAAGGCAAAAGAAAATAGGAAATAAAATATCTAAGCTTTAATGTGGTTAAAAAGAATAAACAAACAGGCTCAGACATACTTAGTTGTTTGAAGTCTTTTTTCTTTTCTTTTCTTTTTTTTTTTTTATAAAAAATAGAAATACTTCAGAATATCAGATATGATTAAATTAAAATGTAATAAGAGTATAAAATATCTGCAAAAAATGTGGGTGATAATGTTTATTTGTGAGTCTGTTCTTTTGTCTTATTCTGTGAGTGCATGCACATACATATGTATATGTGTATGCGTATATACCATGTTTATCTGCATATTTCTATGTATGTATGTATACATTAGTGAATATAGTATGAATTTTCTTCTTTGTGTAAGTACCTGAAAGGTATGTCTTAAATTTTTGCAGAGATCTGCATATAACAAGATTTAATTATATTTAGTATCCCTGGAAGAACTTTGGGTAGTGTTGTCATTTGTATATCAACATCTTCAAACCATGAGATTCTTCAATGAGTGCTGTTCCAAAGTTGGCCTACAGCAAAAAAAATATTAGCATTCCGCCTATATATCAATGTATGTATATAAGCATGTTAAATATATACACTTTCACAAGACACACAGTGAGGTTGGCTTTACTTATTCAAGCTAGTACTGATATATTTACCAACCCCTTTACATTAGCAGGATGCAGCATAAAGTTAATTTTTAAGTGGAGTTTAATGGGTTTGAATTCAGAGTTTTTTCTTCTAGACCAGTTGCCATATCAAGATTGCAGAGGTCAGTCTGCCCGACTATTTACCGATAGGTGGAGCCAAAAAAATTGGATTCATACCTTTCTCAAGGGTATTAAGAAAATGTGTAATGCAAACAGTTCAGTCCATGATTTGAACTTGAGTCACCATGTATATTTCCTCTAACAGTAACCATTTCACTATAAATGCCTCCTAGCTAGCACTTATATACGAGATTTTTCAGAAAATTATCATTTCATAATCAAGGAACTTGACCAATGTTTTCAAATTTTAACAGCATATGTAGAAACAACTTGAAATTCTATGATTAATTTTTTTTTTTTTAAGAGTAGAAATGCTGTTCATTGGAAAGGAAAATACAATTAAACATTTAAAAGTTTTGAACTGTTTCTACACTTGCTGTTAAAATTTGAGATCATTTGATTTGATTTGAGAATTGGTTAAGTTATTAGATAATGAAATGATATCAATTTTTCTAAAATACCCTGTGTTTTCATTTCTATATGTATGTTATATTTGGGTTATATTCTGATGCCCTCTCTGTCAGCTGTGGCTGTAGAATACGTTAACTGCACCTCTGCAGAGGGGTAAGACCCTCGCCTTGACAAGGTGGCCTGTTAACCATGGGTGGCAACTTGTGATGCTTAAGGATAGGATCCTGGTGGTTGAGCAGTTCTTGTCCCAGCAAATGAGTGGTCAAGTAACTTGCAACATGCCACTTTGGCCCTTATTGGCCTAGACAGGTAGGGGTGGGGAGATCAAACTGGCCCAATCCAATCAATTAGCTGGTCATGTCTAGCTTTAGCACCTATATGTTCAATCCTGACCGTATACTTCTACCTGCACTTGTGGCAAACTCCCAACCTGTTTATCTTATGGATGCTAGAAGGCAGTGGCTGAAGGTCAATTGCGTTGAGAGAATAGAAATTTGACCCCTGCTAAATTACACAGCAATAAGTATAGTCTACAGAAAACCTGAAATTGGCAATGTCTCAAAACCCTACTCGAGTATACTGGAAGTGTATCTCCATCTCAACCAAGGTGAGTGGGTTTCCCCCTTAGTAAATTCCCAATGCAAGTTGAATACTGTGATGGGTGGTGGAGCACAGGACCAGCAAAAAATAAATATTACCAATTGCTTCTTCAAAGAAAAAATGAAAAATCTCTCGGAGTCAGATTTGGTAAATGAGGTGGCATAATTCCCTAGATAAATTGTCATTGAATTTTTGAAAAACATCAGTCTATCAAAAATCTCTCCTTTTCTAATTGAAAAAGTGATCACTTAAAGAGCTATTCCAAGAACTATGAAAAAGACCAGGAATGACAATTTGCATGTGGAAGTCAACAGCAGGAGGCACGCTCAAAACATCCTCAAAATGAAGACTGTAAAGCCTATCCCAATCAAAAGTTGAACACCTTGAAACGAGTCATCAGAAGTAGGATGTTCTCCTTGGCTACAACAGAGGAGATAAGAGAAGCCTTGGGAAACAAAAGAATTACAATCAGAAATGGTGTAAAGGAAATCATGAATAGCATACATTCTGACTTTTAATCAGCCTGAAAAGTAAAAATTGGATATTGCCTCGAGAGGGTTAAATAATACATCCTAGCACCCCTAAAGCGTTTTAAATGTCACAAATATGGACATCATAAGGAAGGTTGCAGAAGACATGAAACATGTGCAAGGTATGGCAAAAATGATTTAGCCCACATTGAGGAATATTGCTCAAAGGAAATTAAATGTCCAAATGGTTGATAAAACCACCCTGCTTTCTATTTATGTATGAAGAGGATTTGGCATTGAATAACCTACAAGGGTTGATAGGCTACAAGACCCAACCCAACTATTCTGATGGACCAATTGTAAAGAGGAAATATCACCAACTTGTAACATCAACAAAAATCACAGTAATCTTATGAAATTCATGGTCACTTTGGGTATCTTTGTTTATTAGTTACTTTCATGTTTAAACATCTGTGTGTGTTTACACACAAACACACACACACACACACACACACACACACACACACACACACACATATATATATATATATATATATATATATATATATATTTATACTAAGAATTAAGAAATCCACCTTAAAGGTAAACAGGCAAGTAATCTATCTAGTGTACTAACATTTTTTTCTTTGAACATATGATAAAATTAACTAAGAAATTCAAAATTGAGTTTTTGAGTTGATTTTTTATGCTTGTAATTATTTGATGGAGTGATATTTCATCTGATGACATAGCATCAGCACTTGTCGATGGAATAGAAGTCTTCTTAAAAAAACGTTTTTGACTTGACTATTTCATCTTTTGATATAGAAATTACAAAAGCAATTAAAGTTTTGAAACCATCTGTGACTTGCAGTAAAAGTCAGTGTACGTATGGGGTTATCTGTTTGCTCTTTCATGTTATCAAACAGGCTTTTTGCTTTAGCCTGTATCATTAGTAAGCTTAGAGATATGATTTTGTATTTGATCTTCCATCCACAAGAGAAATTATTTTTCTATATCATCAATTGGCTCATTTCATATCTTTATGATGACAGTGAATTTAATGGCAACATGACTTATCTGCCTAACTGATTCTCTTATCTTTCATGATCTTTGAAATCATTGATTTGGAAAGGCCACCTCTGATTTTCTGAATTCATGCTGGGCTATTATTTTAAAGTTACCCTCCAAGGTAATAACTTTCTTCCTTTTCCTCACCAGCATTGTAATGGGCTTTGAAAATATTATATAAAAAAAACACAGGCTCTAAATTTAAACTCAGGGAGCTGTTAACACTTAGAACTTCTAATGAGTCTGGAGGTTGGATGAATGTTACTTATTCCAGCATTGATAGAAACATTGTACAGCATCACTACGCCTGCATAGCATCATTTTTTGGTGAAAAGATAAAAATTTTCGATGATGGTACATAGCATTATGAAGAGAAATAATAATGTCATAATCCAAGGAAACTGATATATAGGCATTATCATACAACAATTTTAAGCCACATATTACAACTAACACTTACACATTTTTATAAATCATCAGGCAGTTTTACATTCTGAAGAATTACAAATGGTATTGCTTGAAACACTTATATGTATTTTTTTATTGTTACATTATACCGTAACATTTAAACAAAGTAAGGATATGTATGTATATGGAAGCAACACCCCACAAAGCAGCAGCTATACGGCCACCTACCACCCATCACAAAAACTATCCAAATTAGACGAAGCAGACATGCAGGACCTTGCTGGAGAAGTAGGGACGAGCTCATAAGTGATGTACTCCTGTGGACCCCTTCACATGGCTGAGCAAAAGCAGGGCGACAAGCTAGAACCTACATACAGCTGCTCTGTGAGGATATGGGGTGTAGCCCTGAGGACCTGCTAGAAGTGATGAACGATAGGGAGAGGTGCCGAGAAAGGGTCAGAGATATCCGTACTAATGGCACAACATGATGATGATGATGATGATGATGATGAAGGATATATATATATATAGAGAGAGAGAGAGTTAATTTAAATGGATGATTTTATTCCTTTTTTAAAATTTTATTTTGCAGAGTACTATTTGCCTCTATTGGCACTGGTATTTTACTTTTTAAACTGTTTTCAGTTTTTAAACCGACTGTATTTGTTTTAAAGTAAAATGCATTTGAAGGTATGCTTAGCATAACAGCAATTATTATAGGAAAGAGAATTGCCAACTAGAATTCAAATCGTGGATGTGAGACTATTTGCATTTTACTTCATTCTAATGCCCGTTGGAAATATATCGGTTTTATCTTCATTGTAATTCTGGGTAAATAGTTGGGCAGTTCTTTAGCTTTTTCTAAGGCAACCAATCCAAGAGAAAGAAAACTCTGACCTTATGTTGCATCCTTCCTGTGGTGGTTGGATTGGGTAAATACATACATGTGTGTGGGTGTGTGTGTGTGTGTGTGCATATTAGAGAGAAAGAGAGAAGGGAAATGTATATACATTCAGATAAGCTTTTCTGCATGTGATACTATTTAACTAGAAATTAAAAAAAAAAAGTTTTGCTTTATCCATTTTATATGCACAGTGTTCTATTTGCTGTTGACCTTAAAGAAAATGAAAACTGACAGGAAATGAAACAAAACTTTCTTATTAAATTCTCTGAACAATTTTTATCCTAACTTTATTTTATTCAGCATCCCTATCATTAAATTCTGAAAATGTAATTATATACAATTGAAAATGTTTATCAATATATGTATTCTGAGTTATTCAACTCACTCCCATTCTGAATTATTTACTTTTGACTTATCTGTTGTATATTAAGTCATTGAAACTAATTAAACTTAAGTATTTTTTTACTATTACTGATTTAAAAGCCACTTGAAGCAACCATGAATTCAATACTGAGTTCTATTTTATTTATAGAATTTATAATTGCAAACAGATACTCTATAATTTGTATTTTGTTGTTATCTTTCTTGAGAAATTATAATGGACAGTTAAACGTGAATGCAGACCTTACACTTTTATGTGACAAAATGATGGGGATTGTTTTATTCTCTAAGAGTATTTCACTGCAATTGTGCTCATTTAAAGGATCGTGAGTTGTCTGATGATAATCCCAGAAATCCATTCTCATTCTCTTCTGTCTCTCATTCCTACTATGGCCAATTCATTCTCCATTTTCACAAAAGAATTTTTCTGTTCTTGTAACATTTTACTGCTTGTTCAGTTATCCAGAGTATGATCTCATTAAAAACATTTTAAATGATTAATAAATATTTGTGTTTGATGGATTGTTGAAATAAATTTAAAAAAAAAACTCTGGTAAAAATGTTTAATGTAAGTTTGTATTGCATATTATATTCATAGGTAACATTAGTGATTGACTGATGTGCAACTAGAAAATTTAATTTTTCAAAGAAACAAACTACTTGTTTGACTAAGAGAAATTCCATGACAAAATATTTTCTGATAAGAACAGAGTGAAAGAGGATAAGAATAAGGAATCTTAAATCTAAGAGAACTGAAGAAAGAAGTAGTGAGAGATTGTGCCAAGAAAGTGAAAGATGAAATAAGAGAAGGTCAGAGTAAAGAAAGAAGAAAGTTGCTGAAAAGATGCAAATCAAGAGGAACAATTGTGTAAGAAAAAGTAAAAACAATTGAAGTATGAGGAAAGAAACAAAGAAAGATGAAGTCAAAAGAAAAGAGCAAAAGAGATAAAGAAAAATGATTAATGAAAAAGTCGTGGTTAGTAAAAAAGATAAGAATAAAAAAAGAAATTGCCAAGAGCCAATTATTATGAAAATGAAGCTACATGAACAAGTGTTGGTCACTGAAGTGATAAGTCAAACGCCAATTTTTGCCTGAGGTAACAAAAAATGATTTTATCATAAACTTTTTTCACATCAATACAGAAAAAGAAATTCTAGAATTAATTTAGCTCATACTTACTTTTTTTCACTTTAAGAGCTTTCTCCAAAAATGAATTTCATTTGAATTTTTGATATATTTTTTTATCTTTAATGATTTATCTATTTTTTTTTTTTCATTTATTTGAAAAAAACATGTATTCATAAATGTTTGAATATTAATTTGTCAAAAAAATAAAAACAATTACTCAGAAACATTTTTGTCATTTTATAAAGTTAAGTAGAAATTGAGGTATCATTTGTGTGTATTGTTAATGTATACAAACTTGCTAAAATGATGACAAACTAAAGAATCATATTTGCATTTATTATTTTCTAATCATGTGATGTTTATGGAAATCCTTATGCTATCAAATCTAAAATCAGATGAACAAAAAGACCGGAGTGAAAGCAGATTTCTGCAATATTTGCGTTTGTGCATTTTCTTGGGAAGCCAATTAAAAAGCTCATATGTGCATACTGATAAAAAGCCATATTCTTGTGATGTTTGAAGAAATGCTTTTCCCGAAATTCACTTTTAAAAGTGCGCACATGTGGGAACAGATTGAAGAGAAACCAAATACTTGTGAAATTTGTAGTTCTTCATTTTCATCAAATACTCTGCAGCAGCACATGCAAACACGTGCTGGAGAAGAACCATATCGTAGTAAGGTTTGTAAGGTTTGTGGATATTCAGTGAGTTTAGTTTTAAATTTTCATTAAAAATCACACAGAGGAGCGAATGAATTTTCTTGTAGGGTTTTTAGTTTCCTTTTCATTGAAGTTGTATTTATAAAAAGAAAAACAAACACGAGAATGCACACAATAAAATAGATAGATATAAAAAAATATGACATAAAAAAGTCATTTTAACTCTTACCACAAAACTATTACTAAACTGGCATAAAGTTACATTAGTAGAATGAATGCACAATAAAGATGGACTTTCTTGGTCTTGACTTGCGCATCACTCAGCTTTTGGTTGGGTGGGTTTGTGTCCATGTCCAGCAATGCTCATTTGGCTCACATTGAGCAAAATGAAACAATGACAAGCAAAGTCCAGCAGGGTTCGAGCCTTGGCTCGTGCCCGACCTTCCCCTCCCCATAAACCCACTTTAAGCTGACCTTCGGGTCATTGACCTTGTGTCAAGTCCTGTCTGGTGGGAAGCAGAGACAAATAAAATCTTGACCTGTGAGACTTTTTCTTTCATCAACAGGTGCTAAGCATTATTTGTAAATAGTTACGCTAATACATTATTGAATCAATGTGTTCATGGATTAATGTTTAAAAAAACTTATTTTACACAATACTTATGATTATTCAATGTTTCTTCTTTGTCAACAAACTTTATTAAGCAGTTAAAATTAAGTGCATAGATCAAATACCTAAGAGAAAAATTTCAATATAGACTTATTGATGCACTCATCCGTGTATACACCAGCACAGAAATACTTTTACATTTATATGTTGTTGTAATAAAACCTTTGTGTTCAGTTTAATCCTTGAAGAATGAACCAACATTTGGCAAAAGCTTAATGTAAATAAATCTATATATGGTTATAAAAGATATTAAGGAAAGCAATCCAAATTTCAAGTCAATGGTGCTTGGGAAGTGTTCTTAAAACATTCACTACATACTCTGATTTTTTCATTGAATATCTATCATGTTGGTTTAATTCAAAAGCAGAATAATCTTTACAGAAGTCTTTTTTAATGTGAAGTCATGATTGATGGTGTTCAATATTTCATTGTCAATTTTTGTATTAAATGAAACCTTTAATGTTTACTAATACTGAGAAAAATATGATTCTCTTAAAATGAAGACCTGGCTTAGTCCAAGAGAAATCAAGATGTTTTCATTTCTCTCTCTCTCACACACACACACACACACACACACACACACACACACACACACACATATATATGAACAAAACGTCATTGTCAATAGAAAAGTTTTCATGAAACAGTTTTTTAAATATGCTATAAAAGAAGCAATGAAAAATGAACTGGTGAAGTAGCATATTTATTTGTTAAAGGAAAATTATTTTCTGGTTTCTCTCTCTCTCTCTCTCTCTCTCTCTCTCTCTCTCTCTCTCTCTCTCTCTCTTATATATATATATATATATATATATATATATATATATATATAAAAGGTACATTGTTTATTGACACGAGACTTAAATAAAATACAAAAACTCAGTCTACCTTTGGGCTTGATTTAATTTTTTTCTTATAGAACAATATTGGATTTAGACTTGAAGATAAGAACAAAATCTTGAAATTAAAAAAATATTTCAAATTAATTTAATTTCCATCAATTCAAAAAACATACAATTTTACGAGAAAACAAATATCTACACTTAAGTTTTTTTGATAAACTACAAAATTTTGGGATAATTTACTGAAAAATAAGAAAATCTATTTTTGATAACCTGGCTCAGAACTTTTCACAATGAAATAATGGTTATAAATCTATACTTGCAGTTGAGTTCTTGTTTGGATAAATTATATTTAGAAAAAAACATGATAATAAAATGAGGAAAGGTTTGCTCCTCATACTTCTTGATTAAAGCAAATGATTAGAGACTGAGTTGTCTAAAATTCTATTTTAGACACCAGTTCTTAAAATTTCTAAAATTAAATGTATGAAACTGCAGGTTCTATTTAATATCTTGAAGTTAATTTCAGTTCTTAAAAGTTGGTATGATTCTTCTCTATAATGTAAAAACAAAATACTTAAGTTTATTAAAATATTAATAGCAATATAAGTGAAAATAAGAAAGTATCTATGATTATATAAATAAGAAACAGTAGCATTAGTGTCATAGAATTTGTGAATAGGTAAGAATAGAAGTGATTATACTTAGGGAAAAAGATAAACAGCTCACATACATTCAAGATACTGTAATACAATATAACTCTGAAAATCAGAATATCTAATGTAACTTCATAATTACACATAATTGAAATGTATATTAATCTAAACAACATTGTAATTTTTAAAGTATTATTGAGTAATTTTGTTAGGTTAATGAATGAAAATTTCTTTCAGAATTTCTACATTCTTTATTAGTAAATAAAGTTCTCAATATCTGTGTTTATTTAAAAATTCTCTCTTTAAGATTTTTCACTCAAGAAAAAGTCATGGTGTACATATTTTTTTTTTTTTTAGTATGATAAATATTAAATAATTTGAAGTGGAATGGTCTTGAAAGAATAACAATACATCTGAATAACTGCTTGACAGAAAAAATTTGCTACCAGAAAAGTTGTTTTAATTGGTTGAAAATGGTTTTCACTTTTTTGGTTATATTTCTTCCCTGTAACCAAACTTAGTACACAGCTTCATTAAAGACAAGAGAATTTTCTTTTTATTATAATTTTTGCTTGAGTTTTATTTTGGTAAAATGAAGCTGCCAAGTAATTTTCCTATTAAATGAAGTATATGGTCTGGAAATGGTTACAAGAAGGGTTATTATAAAAGAACAGGAAGAGGATAGGTAGATATATATCATAATTATCAGTGACCATATCTTATACTTCATCACCAATACCCTGACCAATAATATGATTGCTTTTCCTTACATCACTACCATTTTACTCTCATCTTTAAAATCATCCCCAGCAGCAAGAAAATGTTATATTGGCATTTTAATTACATTCTCTATAATGACTATTTAAATTGTTTACACCAATGCCATTTCTAAAACTATTCCTGCTATTGTTTCCGATGTGACTACATCATCATGAATACTTTTATCATTGTTTATTACCATAATTTTCAATTATCATCCTAACCTTTCCTTTTATTATTTATAATCATAGTTTTCCCATCATCATGATCCTGACCTTTCCTATCATTATCTAGTCACTATCACAACTACAATAATGACCACAACCAAAAAAAACCACTACAACCTCCAAAAAAACCATCAACAATGACCACAATTACCTTTTCATCATCATTATCACCTACATACCTAAGTGCCCCCTATTTCACTCTCTGTGTTAGCTTTTAATTTTACCACCATTTCAGTGTCTATGCATTTTGCTTAGCTGATCAATTTTCCCAATTAACAAATTGTATTTACTGGTGTGAGATAAGATATTCTAGAAAGTCAGACAGAGACCCCAAAACAAATGCACCATTATTCATTAGCAATAGAGAAAATTTAGCAATATTTCTTCAATTTTAATCTTTCTTTCTATTTTCCTCTGAAATATCTTTTTCTTTATTTCTATTATTTTTGTCTCTTGTTCTTCAATCATCAATTCTAATTTTTTTTTACCTTCTTCCACTGTTTACTTGAATTTTCACATTTTGTGTTTTCTCTTTTCCACTTTTTCATTTTCTCTTTCTGTTTTTCATTCCTTTGTTATGATTTTTTTTCCTTGTCTATCCACTCATTTCTTTTACTTTTTGCCTCTTACACCTTATTCTAAAAATTCTATTGCCATAATAAAAAGGTAAAATGCATTTCTTTCAGTTCTTTTTCTCAAGATGTACTCCAGAGATTATCCTGAGTAGAAAGCATCTTTCCTTCTCTTGGCTTATAAAATCCACTGAAAAAAAAAAAGCCTCAGCCTTTCATGATCATTTTTAATATACTGTAACATTAATATATCATTATTATTTTTCGACTGAAACAAAATTATTTTCTGTGTAGAAAGGAGAATGAGGTCTTTTAGCACAAGATCTAAATAAATTTTGATATTTTTTAAAAAGTATTTGATTATATACATACAGAAGCCTAAAGACACTCCGACTGAGAGACAAGTGTGTGTGTGTGTGTATACGTAGATATTTATGGGATTGATATTGAAATAAAGTTAAAGTATCTATGCAGATTGTATCACTCTGAAAACCAAGAGATTATTTTCTCATTCATTTGCTGTAATCAATGATTTACATACACTTGTTGGAGAGAAAATTTTGGAATGGAATACCTGCTGCAGCTTACACAGAAAACAGTTGAGTAACCCCCCAAAAAAAACTATTTTTATCATTCAGGGTTTTCAGACTATTGTCTTCATCTTTATTGTTATATTTACAATGTTTTGGTTGATATGTCCTCTGGCTTTCTTCAAGTATTTGTCAAACTTGGGAGCCGACACGGAACTTCGAACTGCATCCTTTATTTAATCCACGGGGGTTGCTTATTTTGATTCTGTATAAGCACTAAGCTTTCCTGTATTGTTACTCACCTGCAGTTATGGCTCGAGGCATTGGTTCCCTAAGCTTCTAAAAAAGACAATCATCTGGAGGTTGCAGGTTCAATCCTGACAGCAAGCAAGTAACAATACAGGAATACTTAGCACTTGTACCCAGTTGTGGTTAACAGAATCAGTACAAGCGACTCCCGTGGATTAAATAAAGGATGTAGATCAAAGTTCTGTGCTGGCTCCCAAGTTTGACAAATACCTGATGAGGGCTGGAGGAAATATCGACCGAAACATTGGGAATATAACGATAAAGATGAAAACAATAGTCTGAAAACCCTGAACAATAAAAATCAACAAGCTTCATCTAAAAAGTTCAGATAACTAAAATATCCCTATTTAGTCATAAATATTATCAAATTTTGGGGTCTAAGAAAAGTATATGGAATTTGACTATTCTGTCTTTAATCAAATTTGAAAAAAAAACTGAAAATAATTTTTCATTTTGTTTTTTTGAATACATAATTGATTTTCTTGAAAACCAAAAGCTGATACCCATTCACTGAATGATTTAGTTAATTTTTTACTTTTTCAGTGCCCTTCAAATTTCAATAGTTAAATGCTGAAGAACATTTCTTGCAGAGAATTTGAAGATTTATATTACTAATTGATTCTTCATAGAAAAATAATTGGGTTCTACAGAGAATCGACTACCTCTTTTTGTTTTATTTGTTCAGTTATAAAAAAAACAATCAATATTGGATCAGTGGAATATTTGAAATTCTAAATATCAATAATAAAAACAGAAATTCACAAGATGGGATAAATGAAAGGAAAAAAGCGAGGAATGTATTAAAAAAGCTCGAGCAAGCTACGACTCTTACTTTACTTTTTGAGGATATGATCAGTACATTATTGTACATTTTAAAAGATAAAATGGCATTGTAATGAATTTTTTTTATATACTGGGAAGTGCAAATAAAAACAAAAATTTTTTACAAGAAATCAAAGTAAAGATAAAAAAAAAGTACCTGTTATTATTGAACTTGTGTAGGTGCAGAGACTCGAAAATTGAATTGATGAATTTTATAAAAAGATGAGGAGAATACAATTATATATATATATATATATATATATATATATATATATATATATATATATATATAGTCCCTTTTGTATAAGTATTGACTAATTTCTGAAGAGTAAAAAAGAAATTGCTGCTTCTTGATGATCCAAGGATAAGGTGGTTTAAAACATGACTATATTGATCCACATACACAGAGTTTGGTGAATGAATATTAAAGATATAGTGTGTGTGTGTGTGTGTGTGTGTGTGTGTGTGTGTATACATATAAGTTTCCATAGGTATTAAATCTAAAAAGTGTTGTTAGTAGTTGATGTATCTGGAAAAATGTTTTTTCTTTTGTTGCTCCAAGAATGACCACAGGAAGAAAAATTGAGAATGAAGGTGGCCCAAAAAAATTTCAGGATTTACCCTGAACAAGATTATTGCAGACTGGAGCCACTACTAGGCTCCTCCTGTTTGAAGAGACCAGGTTTGTGATGTTATGTAAAGTGCTTCCAACATATGAAGTTGAATGTCGATATGTGCATGGGCAAGCACTGTAAAATCACTGTTTTTATAGAACTTGGCACAGTCTGGATTTACCAATAGATGTTGAAAATTCAAGGTGTCCACATTCTGATAGGTCAAGCTAAATACTGTCAGATATGATATGGATATACATCTATGTGTAAATTAGCATTTTACAGTTGCAGATTTTTAAGGATACAAATGAACTGCTTTTATCAGAATGTTATATTTCACTGTAAATTTTCAACTTTAATTCATTTCAACTGTTTAAAGAGGAAATATCTTTAATCAATAAAGGAAAATACACTTCATTTTTTTATATGTAGGGTCATATATATATATATATATATATATATAGGACAGATGAACATTTTGGGCAGCATGAAACTGACATTTGCTATGCAGTTTGAATTTGTGTTCAGATGCACTATATATTATGTATAAGTATCTGTATGTAAATAGATATGCATCTATGTAAGTGTATATATATATATATATATATATATATATATATATAATCTCCAAATTTTTACTTTTTATCAATGTGATCATATATGGAGTTAGATATAAGTAGGTTCGTATGGCAATTGATTTTAGGGGATGTAGAAATGAGCTAGTAACAGCTAATATAATTTGTAATAATACCATTTGTAAGACAGTATTAGTTTAAAAAATATTTTAAATTAATGCCATTTGTAATTTTTGTAAGAGATATAAAAAAAAGAAAAAAAGTTGAGCACTTGAATTCATCAATGGTTAAAAAATAAGACCAAACAAAATCAGGATACTCTTAAATCCATAAACTTGTAAAAATAGATGACTTTAGACGCCAGAATTCTCTCATTTTTCTCTATATTTGCATTCCTTTGATATTCATCTTTCTATTTCTCATTTGGTCCACTTAACATAGTTTATGACATGATGGTCAGGGCATACTGCTATGATTGCATGCAGGAGCAGCTGTGAGCATCAATTTTGCCTATGGAAGAGTAAAACTACTTCAATCCCTGGTGTTCAGTTGATTGAACGTTTTAACTCTGCAGTATAATGTTGATGCTAATATTCACACATTTTTCCATGTCAGTTTTTCTTTTCATGCAGAAATTACTTCAGTTTTTGTTCTGCTTTCCTTTTTAATGCAGATCCTTGAGGCATCTTCTTAATTCATATTATCTTTCAATAGATTTATGGAAACTTAAAAAAGCATTAATCAAACAGCATTTCTAAAACTCCTACATGACATGAATTGCTAATATTTAGCTAGCGAAATAATTGTTTCTCGAATTTTGTCAGAAACATATTTCATGTGAAGAGATGATGTATACTTCTGTGCCATGCAAGAATTTTCGTTATGTACACTGGCAAAAATAGGCAGATTTAATTATATACTGAAGTTGGTTGTGGCCAACCCATTTGCAAAGTTTTACCTATTGAGATGGTCTTAACTTAAACATGGTGAAAGTATTTTTATGGATTTTAAGGTTTCATAAATAAAATTCTTGAAATAGTGATTTTGAGAAATTTTGTTGGAGTCTGGGAAATATTTCTTGTTGTGTTGTATAGTTCCTGTCAAAATGACAAAATTATTTATGCCTGGCTTGGCACTTTTGTCTGGGGTCAAAGAGTTGATTCTTAGCACTTTTTGAATAAGAGTATTGTGTACTTTCAGAATAAAAAGATATATCAATAAAATATCCAAAAGAATACATGAAGTATATAATGAGAAAACCAAATATTCAGTAAAATATTTTTAAAAACTAGCCCACTATTGTCTTGTCCGATATAAATTTTTTAAAAAATATCAGGAAAAGAATACTGGGGACATTAAAGCTACAAGGTTGTCATGATGATGTAATTAGGAATGCTTATTGTTTTTAAACTTTAAAATATAGAACATAAAATGTTCTGAAATGTACTGATGACAACAAAAGTCTCTCAAAAAGTTCTAAGATTTGTTATACATCTCTTACCATTGTATTGGTTAATCTGAATTAGTTTTTCTAATTTTATAAGAGGTAGTAATATATTGCCACCAAAAATGTTCAAGTAGCCCTTTTTTCTGGATGAGGCCAAGAACTTTTTGAATGATCCTCCTAATATTTAATCTATAAATTAAAGAACTTGAAAATATTACTGTTGTTTATGAAGTAAAAAAATGTTAAAGTAGAACTAAATAATGCATTAACAACCTGTCCTTACTATTGCGTAATGAGAAATTTCATTGTTATTGTAACATAAGGAATGTTCACTATTAAATAATAATGAGATTGCTCATAACTACAGGGTAGAACGATAAAATTGTTGTCCTAAAGAAAACAACACTACAGATTTATTTTAAAACTTTTATCGAAAAAATCAATTCAGGTAACTTGATTATGTAGTAGAGCTGACATCTATTCAATGTAGCCGCCTTCAGCCTCAATCACCGCCTTTATACGGATCTGGAACTGGGAGCATGCCTTTTCCACAAGCGCCCACGGGAGCTCGACGAATACTTGGTGGATGGTGGCGATCCGGCTGGCTTTGGTGTTGTGGGAGATCATGTTGGTGATGTTCTCGATGTATGACCAAACAAAGTAGTCTAGCGGGTTCAGGTTGGGGAAGGAGTGGGGCCAGTGAGAAAAGGATACAAAGTCGTAGCACTCCTTCTGAAGCCAAGCCTGGGTCTCTTTGGACTTGTGGGCCGGTGCCAAGTCCTGCTGCCACATGCAGGGTCTGCCACCAGCCACCTGATTGCACCAGGGGATCACCACACTCTTCAGCACATCCAGGTACACTTTGGTGTTGACTTTCAAGCCGACTTTGAAGATGTGAGATGGCATGATGTGGCCCTCACTTGAAACCACACCAAAGACCATAACTGTAGCCGGAAACTTTGTTTTTATCACTCTGGGCATGTCCCTGTTATTCGTGGCAATCCAGATTTGCATTTTGAGGGTGCTGGCAATGGTCCTTTGTCATAACTTGGATTGGTAGAGAGCATGAGTTGCGCATCTCCAATCTCACTTGTTGAACATTGTGTCACTTTCAGACATGATAGAAGGCTCCTATCACTCTTGGGATTTGTACACAACTGGCCAACTAGTAGATGGTCTGCAACAAAAAAAGAAAACCAGTTTTCATTAAACAGAAATGGAATCATCTCATCTTTTCTAGGGCGACAATTTTATCGTTCCACACTGTATGTAGTGAGATAAGATTGTTCAATCAATGTCTATGTCATACAAAGTCCCATTGTATATATAAAATAAAAACACAATGGGACTTTGTATGACATAGACATTGATTGAACAATAATGTGTGTATGTATGTATGTATGTATGTGTATCATGGGGTTGAGTTCTCTGGCAAAGAAGTAATCGTGTTGCCATTAGCGTCTATTGCAAGCCTCTTCGTAGATGAATTGAGGTCTCGGCAACCGTTTGAACGGATGTATGTAAACAATAGTAATTGTGATTCATAACCGTTTAAAATTTACTTCGCAGCTAATATCTCCTCGTGGCTGAATGGTTAGAAGCTTTGGCTTGGCATTTGAGTTTCGATCCCAGCTATGGGAAGATACTGTCTAGCCACACTGATGAGTTCTGATAGAACGAAACAGATCTGTCTGTGGATGACTATATATATATATATATATATATAGTAGATTAAAAACTGTAGTCATTTTAGTAGTAGGAATTAAGTAATATTTTTTGAAAAATTTTCTTTGCTTTGCTTGATTTGGTGAAGTCTTGTCTAAAAAAAAGGAATTCTATTAACTGACATATGTGGTTGACACTAGTTGATATGAGCTATTAGGATATAGAGTAACAGGTGTTCCGGAAGATTTTATTCACTTATGGGTAGATCAGTCCTAGACATCACAAAGAAATATCTTGATTATATCTTCTCCTTCATTAGTTATGGGATTTTCTAAGAAATTTAGTTTTATTCCAAAAATTTTATTTTTAATCTGCACCTTTTTCATGTCTTTATCGTCAATTTTTTCTCCTTCTGTAGCAACATAAGAAATATTTTTTACTCTGATTTTTCTACAGATTTTTTAGAAAAAAACTCAGGATATACTATCAGTGTCAGAAGAGGAAGAACCCTGGATTTCAGTTAATTCATATAAAATATTCATTGTATATTGCACTTTTTAAAGACTGCAAAAAGCATTTAAAGCAGTTCTTACTGAGAAAGATTAATAAAACATTCTATCAGAATGCAATCATAAAGTCAGTTGAAAAGTTGAAAATAATGAAGAACTAAGAAATATTGTTCAATATAGTCAATACCATTTTTACTAAATAAAACAAACTAATTTATGTTAATTTGCTTTATTACATTATTTCATAAAATGATTACAACATAAAAATCTTATGAATTATTCTTTTGTTTTATATGAATCACTAAAACAGATTACAAATGAATCAAGTGGAAATAGTTTCCTGTTTCTTGTACTTGCTCATTCCTATATGTCATCTGAATTAAAATGATTTTTGTTTATAAAGCAATGACAAAATCACTTGAAATACACAGTTTCTAAAGAGAAAAAAGCATATTTTGTCAGACAGTGGACCAAGAGATCCAGGAAACATAAAAACATAAAACAAGTGCACATCATTCATTATGTTTCAAGAAATGAGTCAGAGTTAAATAAAAAAGGAAAAAAGTCAAACAAAAATGATTCTAAGTCTGCTTAGTAAAAAAAAAAAAAAAAAAAAAAAAGGTAAATAAAATTGAGTAGAATCATACATGCCTGTATCTATAAAGTTGATAATAAATGCTTGTCTCAGATGTGGGAGTTAAGAAGATGTTCAGATAATTTAATCATTAGCAATGTAACATCTGGTTGTGGAAACAGAAAATAATTTTGTCTTTTCTGGTAATAGATTTTTATATACCTGCACTCAATGTTTTAAGTTGATTGTAGAACTTTGTTTCCACATCTTTTTCAAATTCTAAAAACATTTTTACGCTCTTTCTTTTCCTTAGAATTTATTTTAAAATCTTTCAATTCCTCTTTACATAAAGTCTTATCAATTTTACTTTTGTTTTCCTTCTCATTTTTGTCATCTGTATAAATTTTTTTCTCTATCTATCTTCTAGTTTAATTCATGGCAAACTATTGATATTATATAGCAGCAACTTTATAGTAAAATATAAAATTACTTTTGAGCATAATTGTTGTCTTTTTAAGAAAGGGTCTCACCCTCATGCAGAGATGCATGAGGGTGAGACCCCTCCCCCCAACAAGTGTCCTGGATATGATACAAAACAATTAGTTCATGAGGCACCAGTCTTGGAGATTTGAGGAGTACCTATTCATTGCCATTACTCCCAGGTCCACTCCAGCCTGGAGTTATAGCACCCAAAAGGGTCCTGTCTATAAGTCAAATAGAACTGTTTGCCATTGAAACTATGTGCAAACAAATGACTTATGCTAAATTGAATGGTTAGAAATGGAACTGTTTGGTCATTTAACTGTGTGTAAACAAATGACTGATGTTTAATCAAATGTTCAGTGATATATAGCAATACTTGGAACCATTTAACTGTGCAAATTAGTGAATTGTGTTGAATGGAATAATTAGTGTTAAATAGCAATACTTATAACTACTTCATTGTCTGCTAACAAATTATTAATATTGAATAGAATTTATTAGCGTTAAATAACAATAATTTAAACCATTTAATTGTGTTACACAATAGCGGTACAAGAGTGCAAACAAATTAGTTCATATTCATCTAGAAAAGGAAATTACCTACAAACTATATATGTGTATATCCATTTCATTGTGTGTAAACAAGTTATTAGAAGTCAGTAGAATTAACTGTATTATATTGAAATACTTGAAACCATTTAACCCTGTGTGTGTATATGTTGGGGTGGGGTTGAACTCAGACTCACTTAAAAATGTTATCAACTAAATGTGTTTACAAATCATATATTTGATATATATGCATGAACAGGATTTGGCATTAAATAACCAGCCATGGTTGATATGCTGTAAAACCAAACGAAATGAAAAATTACTTCCTTCTCAAATCATTACCCCTCTTTTTTTCAGCCCTATCATCAGGGCTTGGAATACACTAACTTTATCCCCTGCAGATGGGTAAAAACCCTGCCCAAACCAAAGAAAAAGTGTTTTGGTATGATACTAAATGGCATCTGATAGTGAATCTTCAGTTCTGGAGAGTATGGAGTACTCCTTCACTGCCGTTACTCTCAAGTCCATTCTAACCAGGAGTTGTAGTACCTACTAAATGTTTCATGCATGGTTTACATAGATCTGTTTAAAAATTGTTCATATTTGATAAAAAAAAAAGTAAATATGAATGCAATTCCCAAATCTCTTGGTATAAAATAACTCAACAGGTTGACATGCCTTTAAAATTAATGTTTTTGTTTATTATTTCTCTTCCTACCTTATTGCCTTCTCCCCTCCTCTTTTTCTTCTTTTTCACTTCTCCAAATTTTCCTACTTTACGACGCTCTACATATTTTTTTACTTCAAATCTTTTTTGTTTTTAGTTTTTGTCCAATGAAAAATCAGATTCCTTATTTTTCTGGTTCTGTTTTTTATTCTTAGAAACATTTTTTATTGTTAATTACTCCACTTGATATCATGATCAATTCAGTTTTCATTGCTCATTTTTTTTCCTTAATAGTGTACGTAGAATTCATAGTAAGACCTTGCATTAGTTATTACAATCAGTTGTACAAAAAAAAAAACTCCTACCCTATGAAGGGATTTTACAATAAACAGAAAAAAGAAAACGAATCAATAAAAAAAATGCTTCTCTCCGTCACACTGAAAAAAAGAAGACTATTTTTTAAAAAAATCTGCTAAAATCAATTTCATACCCACTAATTAACATGACTTAAATAAGTTTTTATAGTTAAAATCAATTATCTCTCTTGGCTTTTCTCGATCTTTCTCCCTTCCTAATTCTTTCTCATTTATCTTGTTTCTCTTCTTTTCCTTGTAAGCAAGGCTTACAATATGCTGACAATATCCCCTGTAGATGAGTAAGACGTCCCTCACTCTCCACAAAAAACCCAAAAAAACAAGAAAAAACAGTGACCCAGTTTGCTTGGTCTGTAAAATACACCAAATATATCTCTGTTGAGATGTAAGACTGCCCCACCAAATGAGTGTCCTTGCATCTGATGGTGAGGCTCCAGTTTTGGAGCTTTGGGGAATGTTGAGTACTCCTCCATTGCCATTAACCCAGGTCCACTTCTTGCCTGTTAGGATCCCATCTGTTAGATAGAACTGTTGATCATTTACTGTACTCGAAAGTATTTAAATGGATCAAAACAAATGACCAATAGCAATATTTGAAACATTTTAATTGTCTGCAAACAAATGAACTCTGACTCATTTAAAAATTTGCTAAGTTTTCCCCCATCGGATTTTAGTGAAAACTAAAAATCAGATTTTACTTTTTTTGGCAAATACATGTAAACTGCCTTTGAAAAAAATAACGACAATATTTTAGAATTTAGAGGGAGGGAATCACTTTGTTATATAATTTTAATGTAAAATGATCACCCACTTCCGAACCAGCAAGCATTACTGATGACCAGTGATAGCAGTAAAGGGACATGTAAACAAATTAGAAGAAAAAAAATTGGCCAAAGTTCGTGCCCCTCACAACACAGTATGTCTTATTTTCATTTTTTTTCTGCTGAAACATAGGTTCTTTTTAATTTTATGTTTTTCATCACTTAAAAAAAAATGCCCCACCCCAATTTTTTTTATTTTATCCCCACCCCCAAATAAGCTTAGTTAACACCTCCACTCTCTCAATCTGACTTCCCTACAAAAAAAGGAAAAAAATAAATTTGGTAACTCGTCCCTTTGCCGCTATCTCTGATTGTCAGTAATACATACTGGTCCGGAAGTGGGTGATCATTTTACGTTAGATCTATATAACAAAGTGATCCCCCACTTTTAAAATATTGGGGTTTTCTTCCAAATTTCTTTGCTGATATTTTTTCTGGTTGTTTACATGTATTCACCAAAAAAAAGGTAGAATCCGATTTTTAGTTTTCGCTGAAATAGGATGGGTTAAAGAGTAAAAATTTACCAAAAATTTCATCGCAAAAGTATTTGTTTAAAAATCATATATTTAATATATATGTATTAACAGAATTTAGCATTGAATAACCTACAGTTTGATATGCTATAAAACACAATCAATCAAAAAAAAAAGGTTCTCTTTGCAACAACACTAAATTGTATCTGGTGGTGAGGCTTTAGTTCAAGAGCTCTGAGGAGTATGGAATATTCCTTTATCGCCATTACTCCCAAGTCCACTCTGGCTCAAAGTGGAAGTACTCATTAGTGTTCTATCTATTAGTCAAATAGGTCAGTTTTAAAATTATTTGTGTTTGATTAGACAGTGGGCAAAAAAATTCTTTAAAAAAACTTCACAAAAAATGTAAATATGAAAACAATTCCCGAACCATTAGGTATAAAATAACCCTAAATGATTCAACATGCCCTTAAAATTAATCTTCTTCTTTGCCTATCAGTCGGTTATAATGCCTTTTATTTCTGCTTTTTGGAATTTCTGCATGTTTTTATCGAACCCCTTTGCCACAAGCCGGATGTGACATAGGATGAATTTTTTTTGTGTTGATCAGCTGGTTTGAATTTAGAATTTTTCCTTCTCTTAGATCAGTTTCCTTATTAATTTCTATTGTTTTATGCCTTTTTGTTCATTTTATTTACTTCTTCTTTATCTTGCAGTGATGTTTTCCTTTTATTTTACTTTATTCACTCCTCCTACCCACTTCCACTTTCTCAAATTGTTTATGTTTTCTTTTTATTCTTCAATCATCTGCTTTCATTTCCTTTTTCTATTATCATCTTCTTTATCTAACTTCAGATACTTTTTTTTTTCTTTCTTTTTATCTTTCTTCCCTCTTTATACTGCAGAATTCACCGACAGCATCTCTGTAGGGGGTTCATACTCCCCCAACGAGTGTCAGGGATATGACACTAAACAATCTGATGATGAGGCTCCAATAATGCTAGAGCTTTGAGGAATGCGGTGTACCACTTTATTGCCAATTTATCCACTTCGGCCGGGAGTGGTAGCACCAGATAAGGTTCTATCTAAGGGTCAAATAAAACTAAACAGTGTACTTATGCTAAACTGTATTGTTTGAAATAGAACTTTTTTTTACATTTAACTGTGTGTAAACAAAAAACTGTTCTTATGCTAAACTGAATTGTTCAAAATTATGAAGATCTTAAAATATACAAGCTTTTATCAAAATGACTTCATTCGGCATTAAATGACCCAAAAAGGGTTGATACACCATTAAACAAACAACCAACAAACTCTTCATACTGCAGCCAATTTTTAACCCCCTCCTCTTTCCACTTAATTCCTCTTTTCTTTTCCAATTTCTCTTTCCATGGTCCTAACCTCTTTCTTGTTTATTAAACTGCCTCAATTTATCAACTATTCAGTGATATTTTTCATATCCTTATCTCTCTTCTTTTCTCTCTTCTGCTCCTCTCTCTCTCTCTCTCTCTCTCTCTCTTTTTCCAGCCCCTCACTTTCTTTACCAGTTCCCTTTCTGTTGCTCTTAAGTTTTTAATTCTTTTAAATTTATTTGGATTTCAACACATCTATCAATACTCAATAATTATAGCTTCAGTATCATTTTTATTAGGTTTATTATTATTTTCTATAAGAAACCTCCTCATCTTCACTCTTTGCTAACCTCATACAAAAACCTGCCTTGTGCATCATCATCCTTTTTCTTTGTAGGACATACCATTCATTATTTTCTTGGCGTGAGTCAACATCCATTCAATACATCATGCAGATGTGAACTTTACCTCATTTATCTTCTCAGTATGGAAGAAGAGGTGAGCAAGCTGGGGGTTTGGCTTTGATAGCCAAACAGACCAGAAGTTACAGAAACAAAACACAAGAAAAAAAGAAATATTAATACCTTATTAGATATAAATATATAAACAATCATCAGGTACATAATAATAATGATAGTAGAAGTAGTAGAATTTTTACAGTAATGATTTTCCTGAAGAAAAAAGAATTTCAAATCTTATTGAGTAAAGAAACCATGAAAGATACTCATTGGAAATCAATTTCTAATTAATAATAAAAAAAAAACATAATCAATTTTGTTAATATTTTGATGTTGATTTGCATCATTCTCGGAACAAATGACCAAAAGTGATTCTAATTTTTTTTTTTTTACTGGTTCTGTTCCCTAGTTTGGTCTTAGGGAATGCTACTCATGTAGCTCTTCTTGGCTAGAAAAATCCAAGGGGAGACAATTCCTCTCTAGGTGTACAACTAGTGTGAATCTACTTTTCTTTCTTGACTAGTTGCCATACTAAGGTTAAAGAATCCAATTTGCCCTTCTGTTTACCCGTAACTGGAAGGAAAATAGTTGGATGCATACCTTTCCCAGGATTTGAACTGGGATAGCTAAGTTTATTTCCTATGATAACATCCATTTTTTTTCTTTCATTTTTATTACTTTTCAATTAATAAGATATCACCATAAATTACATAATGTAAGTTGCCCTGTTATATAAGTTCATGTTTGAATTAGGTCAAAATTCTGATTTAAAGATATATCTAAATTGAAATGAACTCTATTTAGTTCAGCGGTAATAATATCTAAAATCATGCTAAACAAGCACTGTGCACCATTTGTCTGAGCCAAATTTTTTTTAATTGATAATTAATTATTCAAACCTGGCCTTATACACTGTATCTTCTACAACAGACCTACTGATCAGTTATATTTGCTAAAACACAAATTTACATGACCTATAACTGCATCATCCTAAAATCAATAAAATATGACCTGATGTCAAGAATATGTTGATAAAGATCTGCAATTTACCTTTTGCCTCAATTGTTTCATGGTTAGCAAATTAACTGATCAGTTTGTTTAAATTGCATCAGAAGTTGTAAATGGCATCAAATTTTGTATCCATTTATTTATACAGTATGATATATGATAACAATATAGCATTCTTTGTTCTTAAAGAACAAACAGAATACATACAAAATCAGATCAATGAGATTAGAGACTCGGTTGAAGATAGACAATCTAGGATAGCATGGCAAATGGGGAACAAAGTGAGCAGAAATAAGAGCACTGCAAAAGCTCTATTGAAAACTACCAGCCAACAAGAAAGAATACAACTATGGAAACAACATTTCGAGAATTTACTTGGAAACCCACAGAAAGTTACGCATGAACCAATCACGAGAATTATTAGTAAACAATTAGACATCAAACTAGGACAGTTTATACAAGAAGAACTCAACTCAGTACTAAAAAGAATTAAAAACAGAAAACAACAGGGCTTGATGAAATACCCCCAGAAGTATGGGAGACCAGGGAATTTGACGACAAACTGCTCTGACACTGTAATGCCATATATAATCAAAATACAATAGACAGATGGAAAAAGGGAAGCATCCTCCCCTTCTCTAAGAAGGGCGACCTTGGATTAGCCAAGAACTGCTGAGGTATAACCCTTACATCGATAGCGGCCAAGATATACAATGCTCTACTGTGCATAGAACCCAAAATTGAGAAGATATTAAGGAAGAACCAAAATTTCGGAATTCGGCTTTCGGAATAATCGATTCACATCACAAATTATGACTATTTGTCAAGTTCTTGATGGTGTACATGCAAAAACCTTGAGGCAACAATATTATTTGTTGATTTTGCCAAGGCCTTTGACTCCATACACAGAAGAAAGATGGAGCAAATACTACTCGCCTACAGCCTACTCAAAGAAACTGTCGTGGCCATAATGATGCCATATAGAAACACAAAAGTAAAAGTCCACTCCCCGGATGGAGACACAGACTACTTTGACATTGTAGCAGGTATGCTGCAAGGAGACACATTAGCTCCATACCTCTTTATCATCTGTGTAGACTACGTGCTTAGAATGTCTATTGATAAAATGAAAGAATACGATTTCAAGCTCTCAAAGAAAAGAAGCAGAAGATACCCCGCACATACAATTATGGATGTGGACTACGCCAATGACATAGTGCTTCTGAAAATACACCTACCCAAGCCAAAACCCTGCTATATAGTCTGGAATGAGCAGCTGCTGGCATAGGCCTCCATGTTAGCGCAGACGAGATGGAATGTGTGTACTTTAATGAAAGAGGCGACATCTCCACACTAAACAGTAGTTCTCTGAAACTAGTAGACAAATTCACCTACCAAGGAAGCAGTGTCTCATCAACCAAGATAGACATCAACACGCGACTAGCAAAGGCATGGACAGCTATCGATAGGCTATCAGTCATATGGAAGTCAGATCTGACCGATAAAATGAAACGCTGTTTTTTCCAAGCAGCAGTCGTTTCAATACTACTGTATGGATGCACTACATGGATGCTAACTAAACGTATGGAGAAAAAGCTTGATGGCAACTACACAAAGATGCTGCGGGCAATATTAAACAAGTCTTGAAGGCAACACCCCACAAAGCATCAACTGTACGGCCACTTACCTCAAAGACAGGACGACCAGCAAGAACCTACATACAACAGCTCAGTGCCGATACAGGATGTAGCCTTGAAGACCTACCAGGAGCGATAGACAATAGAAAAGGATGGCGAGAGAGGGTCAGCGAGATCCATGCTGGTGGTGCAACAGGATGATAATAATGATTTTCTTAAGCTCAAAATCTTCTTTTAAAATTTATGTTTTTTTTTTCTATATTTAATAAAAGAATGGTAAATATTTAAATGTTAATTGATGTTTATTTTTTAAAGTTCAAGTGGAATACTAAATGTCTAAATTTTTCCTCAGTAGAGCTGAGTAATTCACTTGTAATTCTTCTATAAGTTCACATTGTTTTTGCTGTATCTTCTTTTAAAAGTTCTCCCGATTCACCAACTTTCAAATTGAGATTTTTCATTGCATGCTTTGTTCTTGAGCTCAAAAACTTCTTTTGAAAACTTACCGAACAATTCCAGAAACATTCTTTCACTTACTGCATCATTAACATATTTAAGGATCCATTGTCTCTCTTCTGCAGAACTTTTTCCCAGATTAAATATGAAGAATACATAGTGTGAAATGTGTATCTTATTTTCAGCCTTAATGAAAATGATAACAATAAAATTAACAAGCAATAAAGAGCCAAATAAATTTCAAAAACACTTCTAATATTTTTCAAATATACAGAACATAGCACAGAAAATGTTTGTATCAATCTAATAACTGGCAGTTATACCTATTTAGAGACCGACTCTAAATTGCCAATTTGTTTGCTGCAGTTGTTGACAAAATAGAATAAGGATTGATTTTTCAAATCCATTGCTGCTCCGTAACCTCAAAACTTCCCTAATTATATTTACACTTGGTTTTTATCTTTTTTTTAACTCTCTTAACTTCATTGCTTATGTCATTCTGTTTGTTCAAAGCCACTGAAGGTGGATGTTTTAAATGTTTGTCAAGTCACTTCTTTTTCAGAGTTTAATCATTTGAACAATTTACTGAATTATAAAAATAATAGAACATTGGTACCCAGCCCCACCCACCCAAACCCATTTTTTTAAGTTGTTAAAAACTGACCAATGAAAGGATTTTTGTTGATTTGAGAATTCTAATCTTTTACTTTTTAAATTTTTTAATTTACTTGTATAATTAGTGTTCAATAATTTATCTTAACAATTTTTTCAGTTTCAAATGAAAAAAATAAGAATAATTATAAAAGGATATTAAAATAAAAGTATTAAGATTTTAAGTACTTTCATTTTAGATAAGATTTTTTGTGCCTTTGATTACAAGATTATTTAATCATATTAGCATATTATACTCACTCTCACTCACTGATCCTGTAATTTTGTCATGGGGGTACTATCCATGTAGTTTGTCTTTGGTAGGAATAGCCTGGTAGAGCCCATCCCTCTATAGTTTTATGACTGGTTTTAATTTAGCGTTTCTTCTCCTTGACAGTTAGGATACCAAAAGGTTAAAGAGTTCAGTGTGCATTACTATTTATCCAATAGTTGGAGTGGGATAATTGGCTTCATTTCTTTCGCAAGGGGATTTGCACTACATGAAATACAAACAGCCTTATTTCAGATTTGAACTGAGATAGCTGAGCCCACTTTCTATGATGATAAATATGATGCCAAGAGCACTTACCTTCAAACCTTCAAACTTTTCCATTATAAACTTGTAAAACTAAAATAAAAATAACCCAAATCACAGTCAGTGAAATGAAAATTTGGATTTTAAGTAAAAGTTATTTCTGCAGTTTCTTTGATCAAAAGTTCACAGAAATGAAATCATTTTAACTTAATCAAAAACACATATCCCACATTATTGCTAAGTCACAAATTGGATCTTCAATTGCTTGCTACATTTTAATGATGTTGTCGTGTGAAAAATCTTGTGATAATGTTTTGGTTTTGCTGTGTAATCGTAAATTATTAATGTGAAGCAAATGGATTCATTTTAGTTAAAATATCCTGAGAATTATGTAAAAAAAACATCTATACTTTCTAATTGATTATCAATAAAAGTTTTTCAAAATTACTTTCATTATGAAGAAAAAAGAAATAGTATATATTTACCTAACCCCTCTAGCATCAGCAGGATGTGACACAAGGTCAATTTTTAAGTGGTGTACATTTTATTTTAATTCAGTTTTCCTTCCCTCATATTGGCTGTGATATCAAGGCTAGAGCCCAGTCTCCCTTACTATTTATCCATTGCTGGGGTAGGGAGTAGAAAAGATGGATTCATGCCTTTCCTAAGAGCATTAGTGCAAAATGAAACACAAACTGCTTCATTCAGAATTTGAACTTGGCTTTGTGATTCCGTTTTCATGATGATGATAACTGTTTTATACTATGAGTGCATCCAGAGGCAAAAGAAATAGTAATTTACGAAGTTTAGTTTAGTATGAAACTTTGAAGAGGGAATAATAAAAGATTAAAGTAATTTTTCATCTCAATCTTTTTATTTGCAAAATCAAATTGCTTTATTCTCCTTGATCCTATCAAAACTTAAGTTTTTTACTGTTTGTAAAATCATTATTTCCATCTTAAATTTTTAAAACGTTTGTATGATTGTTATTATTTAGCAAACAGATAATTAATCAGGCACCACTATCACCATAGCTATTCATAGCAACCATCACTTCAGTCAAAATTATAAAATCTGCCACTTTGCCTATAATCACAATAGCCATCTCACAACTACCATTATTATTTTAATAACACATCCAGATATACAGTAATTTTCTTTTTTTTTATTAGAGATTTTAGTACCATGAAATTGTCTCATTTTCAAGATTTTGGGTAATGAGAGACCTTTTTAATAGATGCATGCATGTATGTGTATGTGTCAACCTAACTCCTCTGACACAGGATGTGATGCAAGGTCAATATTTAAAACTGATTTGAATTCAATTTTCTTTCTCCTAGATTGGTTGTGCTGCCAAAGCTAAAGAACTTGATTTGTTCTATTTACTCATAGCTGGTGGGAGAACATGGATTTATGCCTTTGCCAAGGGGATTAACATGAGGAAAAATATGAGATTTGAACTTGGGTTGCAATTATTTTCCTATGACAATGATAGTTAAACTAAATGCACCTCTTTGTGCATGTGTATATAGTGATCACAATGAAATGCATTATACTAAGTTTGCCCAGCTGTTATTAAATTCTTATCTCTCATACGCACAAATGCTTCCATTGCTAACAATCACCATCATGATTCTCTTTGTCATCTTCAGTTGCATCACAATTTTCAATATAATCAAAATGTACAAAGAATTAGCAATACTGTGTGTATGTGCATGTGTGCTTGCGCTTCTATCAAGTATTGATTTGACTTTTACAAGTTTTCAAGGGTGTGGCTTTAAAGTTTTAAAGTCAGCAAAAGAGAAACACCTGCCAACTTTGTGAAAGAGAACCGTCCATTCTGTAGGCACCAGAAATTCTGAAACTCTCTGCTCACAGATCAACCATGACATATGAGTTGGCACAAGTTCAGTGTCTGGCCCCCAAGCTTTACAAAAATGCAAGAACTCTCTCATAGTTTCCTCTCCTGGAAAAAAAATGGAGTCAATAAAAAATAGGAATACAGGAAAAAGAATCAATAAAAATGATAATTTTTAATTATGATCTATGTTGGAATTCCAGACATGTGTCTAAAAAAACAAACTATACTCTGTATGTCTATTTAATTGTGAGTGGAAATATTTTTGCATGAATATATATATATATATATATATATATATTTGTTGGTATGTGTACATACAAAGGTGCACATTTAGAAGATGTGTATAAGTTTATCTGTTCTGAATACACGTGAATTAAAGAATTGAATCAAATTGAACATTTTTGTGTGCATCATGCTTTTGTTTCATTTATATAGGATGATAGATTGATTTTTAATTGCGTGTCAACCTGTCTGGAGGCAGGGGTTATGTTATGCCTAAAAGTTAGTGTCAATTGTATATTTATATTAAACTTTTTGTGAAATTTGTTTTTGCACACAGTTATATCAAATATTCATATCTAATAGAAATAATTTTGAAAGCAGATCAATTTGACTTTTAGATGGCACCTTCAAAGATCTTACAACTCTTGATCAGAATAGAGCAGTGGCAATGAAAAGGTACTCCACACTCCTCAAAACTCTCAAACTAAAACCTCATCATCTAAGCAGTTCAGTGTTGTACTCTTTTAAGGAAATATTTTTTAATAAATGACACTGATACTTAAGATTTATAAATTTAGACATTTTTATTTTCGTCCATATTGTCAGTCTTAACTTAAACCAAGCAATAATGCTAAGTAATTATTTTATATCACTAACAATTTTACATTGAAAACTTTCATAAATCCAGTAACTTTGCTCACTAAAGTGAGTAACTCTACATTAAACAACTCGGCTGTCAATAGAGGACAAACTCGACAAATCATATTAGGTTAAAAAATGAAGTATTAAATTAGACACAAGTAAAAAGGATATTTTTCAAGATTAGGTAAATTCAAATTGAATTTTAAATTTGTATTTACTTGAATCAAATTTTGCTTTAAATCTAAACAATCTTTTAACAAAATTATCTGAATGGAGTTGAGTACTTTCTTGACAGAAATGGATTTTCATTCTTTTCTAAACTTCTTTGGAGAAAATTTTGTGTTGTAGCAATAAAGTCTAAGATGAAAGATAAAATCTTAAAGAATGGAGATACTCATTTCTTTTTTATGTTTCTTTTTTTTGCATTTATTTGTGTGTTTTATTTATGCTTTAAGTTGATTTGCTCTTTTGTTCTTTGTAAGAAATATGGCTACTCATTGATGAAAAAATTGGGACTCATTGGCCTCATTCCTATCAAAAAAACTATTCTATGACATATTTTAAGCAATGTTTTTGATAAAATTCCTATATAAAAAAAAAAAATGATAGAAAAATTTGTGTAAAATTATTTTCTTACGAGATATAAAAACAAAGTTTTGGTGTTTTGAATTGTCTGTTAATATTTAAAATAATAAGTAGGAAAAATTTCAATGCCTGTATTCAATTCAAAAAACAAAAACAAAAAAAACTACTCATAATGAAATATTGAATAAAGTTTAATAAAACAATAGTCTTTTTTTTTCAGTTCTTTAATTTGATAATGTAAGGATAGTTAAAACTGTCAAATGACTAGAGCTTTTATGTTTTAAAATTTGAAGGGATATATTAGTTTCTTTGAAGTATAAATGACTGTTATTGTACTTAGTGGATGAAGTTGTTTTATATTAGAGGATAAATATTTTACTTTTAACAATAAAAAGTGTAGATATATTATATTAAAAATCGTTTTTGGTTACAGTAAACAGGTTATATTTTATGTCCTTTTTGAACGACATGAAAGTGTGGTATGTTTTCTTATCTACTCGATACAATATAAAAAGCTTTTAGCCTAAATTTTAAAGCCACAATATACTCAAATGAAAGAAAAATTCTCTGTTTATACTGAAAAATTTTGATATTTGTAATTTAATGTGCACATTTTCAGCATGTGAGGGTTTGATATTTTTATCAAGTTTAAACTGTATGTGCGGATCTTCTTAAGTATTATGTGTCCAAATAACATATGCTGAAAGAAACCATGAGGCCTCTAGTCACAGACAGAACCTAAAATACCAGTGATTTATATAAGATATAATTTGTCTTTCCAAATTTAATTAGTCAGTTATAAGTCAATTGAGTAGTTCATATTTTCTGGGCTCTTCAAAAATTATTGAATCAAATTTAAACTTTAAGCCACCCAGTGTTATTGGTTCTTTTTCAGTCTCAAATATTTATTCCTTGCTTTTATAATAGAAAAACTTTAAAGAATGTTGAGCAATTTAAAAAAATTCTTTGTAATATTTGTGTAGATGTGTGTGTGCGTGTATATTTATATTCTAAGTAAACCAGATTACAGAACCTTTAAAAACTCCATGGTGCAAACACCAATAAATGGCTGTGATCAGAATTCATTTCCTTTTGACTCCCGAGTCAAATCAGACAAATGTTTATGGTGAGAACACCTCAGAAACTGACTTGTTTAAAAATTGCTTCATGATTTTCATTGGAAAATATTTTTATGTCCCTTTTATATTATTTTTCTGGTGTTTGTCTTGAAGTGGATGTGTGGCGTTGATGTAGATTTGGGTTTGTCGTTACCACATGAGTGATTGCTGCTGAGGTGAACAGTTCCAGTTGGGATATTAAAAAGACTTCTAACAGGTTGTGTCACATTTGTTTTTTTGAGATTTGTAATGTTTATAAGTTTTTACCTTTTAAAAACATAGGCAAAATACATAAGATAAGGCTTTTATTTCTATAGGTCTAATTTTTTTTGTCTTTTAAAAAATAATTTTTAGCAAATGAATTGCTTTCTTGAAAATAATATTGCTTGCAATTGTCTTTAGATTTATGATCTGACAATCTTTTAAATCATATCTATATAATTAGTTATGTGTTGATATATTCTGATTGTTTAGGGTGAGAAATAGTAAAAAAAATTTTTCCCTGTATAATTAGGGACTGCTTTTTCTATTAACTGAAGAGATATTCATATTTTTCTATATCTAGATATCAGTTGATATTTTATTTTCACCGATTTATTTGATAACTGGCTTGGATTTGTAACTGGACTCTTTTATAAAACCTTTATATTCATCCAATCCATCTGCTATGAGAAGAGTGTGACAGAGTGCAGCTGATATGAATTAAGTTTTTTTTCTCCTTGATGGGTTGTATTACCAATGCTAATCCCAATCTGCCTTACTATTAACTCATAGCTGGGAGGAACAGATGGATTCATACTTTTTCAAAGGGCATTAGTGCAAAGAGAAATGCAATCCGCCTGGTCCAGGATTTGAACTCGTTCATTGCTTTGATTTCTTATGATGATAACTGTTTAACGAAACCACCTTGACACTTTATTGATGGATGCACATATTCATAGAAAACATATATTCTTATATTTGGCAATATATACATAAATACACTCGCACACCACATTTATAGACTAAAGATATGAAATCAACCAAACTAGTACTTTTAAGTGAACATTAAGAGAAGCATGTTAGTTGAGTGAAGACATACACGAAGACTGATTTCTCAAGAGTAATTTTTAGTGATTGATGTAGAGATATATTGGATAGACCTGATGAATTAGTTAGAGGTTGCTACCTTCATAGAAATAACTAATCAATATGACTTGGAAGACAGCAGTGGAGGAGGAGTAATTTTTGTGACTAGTACTGTGGGCAGTAAAAGTATAGCTCTCTGCAAAGTTCATGTTTTCACGATAAATCCATTAAATTATTGTCAGTTCTTGAGCAAGATGTTTTCAAGTGGTACAGGTCACAACCAAGAAGCTTTAAACTAAAGAGCACATCCCATCAAAACAATGTTTCTTCACAGTCTACCTAACTATTACCCACAGTGTTAAAACAAAAAAAGAAAATGGTTCCAGTCTCTTTAAATATTAATACAATAGAGAACTTGTGATCCAAAAAAAATATATATATATTTTTAAGAAAAGAAAATAATATCAACGTAAAAAAGTGTTTTTAGGAAGCAATGCAAATTGCAATAAATTGTGTTAAAATCAATACAGAAAAGTTAAACAAAATCAAAAGATAAAAGACCCAAGTAATCCATTCTAATCTGTAAAATAATAAAATTATAATTTATTTAGGTATGTAAAATATTGTTTGTTAAATATGTTGCGTAGTTTATATTTTTGTGGATTTTTTTGATAAATAGATATGTTGTACTTGATTTGCATAATATAATTTTTCTTGGGAAAACACACACACATACTTATTTAAGTATCTGTTTATTCATATATACCTGTACCTAATTTGTATCTTAGTATCTATATATAATATTGAGTACCTCTAATTAAGCCTGCTCTATCAGTGAGGCTTAGAATATGTTGACTGTATTCCTTGTAAAGGGGTAAGACTTTCTACCAAAAAGAGGTGTCTTTGCTATGACATTTAATTACATCCAGTGGAAAGGCTTAAGAAACAATTATGCAAAAAGTGAAAATAGGAATGCAATTCCTTAACCTCTAAGCACAAAATAACCCTGGAGTGACTTGCCATAAAAATAAATAATCAATTATATCAGTATAAATCCATATTATTCATTAAAAACAACCAGTTAGTTTAACAATCATATTAATTGATAAATATAGTTCTTTATATCCACATGCTTAGGAAAAATCTCTCTCACACACACACACACACACACACACACACACACACACACACACACACACACACACAATTATAATTACTTAGATGAGCTTTTATTCATTTCTATCCAAAAATCTCAGTGGACTGTAATATTGATTATCTGTACCTTATACCAACATCTTTTTAATAATCATAATAATCACAAATTTTCTTTTCTTTGTTTTCTTGCTGTTCTAATCATGTAGTTGCTATTTACAAATAACTAATTAATTCTTGGAACTTTTGTGACAGTTGTATTTGCTTCAGTGCCTGATCACTCTTCTAACTTTTCTAATCTATCAAAATGATGGCATTTGATATCAGTTCACTCATCTGAAACTCTACTGAACTCAGAATCCTCTTCTTCATCTTCTTTAGTATCATCATCATCATCATCATCAGTTGATAGAGTTAAAATTAGGGAAGCTGCCTCTAGAAGTAGCAGGTGGTTTTTCATAATCACCTCTTGCATGATGATATGATTTATTTCATTTATTCTACTGCTTTGATTCCAGATTATTATTCTGTATTTTCGGTGCTAGTGATGGCTTAATGGTTAGATCATCAACTGGAGATAATTAAAGTCAAAAGTTTGATTGCTCTTGAACAGACACATTATACAAATTGAATAAGTATTAGATAAGTGCCTCAAACATGAATAAACATTTTCTATAGAAACTGATTTGTTCATTATTATTAATAATAATATTCATCTTTAGATCAGCCAAATGAAATTGGAAGAAATATGAAATGTTAAAATTTTCCTTTTGATGTTTAGGTTACATAATTGTTTGTTATGATATGGAAATGTGGAAGAAACTTTTTAAAAAATTATCAGCAAATTGTGAATATTTTTTGCCTCAGTAGCAATTCAAATATGGACTGCTACTGCTACCATCAAGGTGAGATTCAGTGAAAGATATGCTATGCAGAATATGACATAACATTAAAAAATGTCTTAAAATGCAGACAGCATGAAATCTCTTGTTGCATACATCTCTACTGACCATCACTACTGGTAAGTCCCTCTTGTCCGAATGCTGATGAATACAACTTATTGCTGGTCAGCCAACACTAGTGTGTCCATGTGTAAGAGTCCACAAGAGAACTTCACTTATGAGATTGTCCTTACTTTACCAACAATATCTAGTATATCTTGATCATCTTTCTGGGATTGTTTGGGAGATGAATGGCTGTACAACTGCTGTTTTCTGAGGTTTTACTTCTCAGATTTGATCAAAACACCATGCAACATAAAAAGTAAGTAAAGTTGGCGACCATAGTCGAGGGTGACCCGAAGGCTTCCTTTTCAATAGCTACTACACCAAGGTGTAGGGGAAGGTGCTACTCCTTTCCCTGGATTGCTCCACTTTACCCTTGATCTGTACCTTATAATGCTGAGTGTTAAGCAAGGAGACATCAAGTACCATTTTTAAAGTCTTTGGTATGACTCGACCTGGGATTGAACGCAGGTCTCCCGGGCCATTGGCGAACACTCTAACCGCTAGGCCAATGTCCGTTTTTTTTTTTTTTTTTTTTTTTTTTACTAAAACATGCTTCTTCAAACACATCACATATCATTCTGTAAATTTCATGTGGTTTGCACTTTTCAGCTGCTAAAAAATAAAATTACAGACCTATATTCAAGCCTGAAGCACACTCTGTTTTGCTGCCATTTTGAATAGCCTGAAAACGTTTTTACGAAATTAAAATAATTTTTGGTAAACCGATTCCAAACAATTCTGAGCTTTCATTTCTAAAAAGAAATACTTTACATTTAAAAAAATAATCATCCAATTTACTGAATAAACATTATATATTAGAAAAAAATTTAAATAAAGAATAAAATCTCTCTCTCTCTCTCTCTCTCTATATATATATATATATATATATATAGTTTTCCTGATTTTGTTTTTATTTTTGAGAAAGTATAAAATTTTATGCTTTTCAAAATAACTGTTTTCCAATGGATGTTTCATATCTTATAGCAAATAACAGACACTGTAATAATTTGGACCATCCTATAGCAGCATTTAGTCTTCCTTTATTTCAAGCCACTCTAGCCTTTCTTTTGCAAGGACCCATAGCTCTCTCAGCCACTTACCAGATCTTAGGGCTTCCAGTCATGCATTCTGGAGGTTTGCTCTCCTTTTAAACAAGTTTGTATTGTGTCAATCTCTTTGTGGGACCATATCATTGTGAGTTCTTGGGATTTTTGAGCAGGTGTCTCTTCTGGTATCCATAGCATATGACCAAGCCATCATAATTGCATGACCCTTGTTGATAGTGGAATGGTGTTGCATATCTTGTATGGAGCCTTGTTGGAGATTTACTGTTAAAAATGTGTTCAAATGGTCTAAACATGGGTCTGCCACTTTGAGTCAGAATCTAAATCCATGGGGTAGAAATGTATTTTCTCACAGGTTAAAAACAACAGTTTTGGTTGCAATGATACGAGAGAGAGGGGTGGGGATGTATCTATATGTGTTTGATTTAATATTCTGAAAGTAAATGAATTCATGTTAATATACTTATGTATTGTATATTTGCATTTACACAAACACACTGCCTTGTTAGCAGAGCTTAGAAAAGGCTAACTACACAATCCTCTGAAGAGGGGTAAAAGCCTCACCCATGTCTTGTGTATGACATTAAACTGCAGTTCCTGAGTAACAGTACTCATTAGGTTCCCTCTTATGAGTCCATAAGATCTGTTGGGAAATTATTAGTATAATAGGATACTTGTAATCCCATAACTATGCAAACAAATGATTATTGTTATTAAACAGGAATATTTACTAAAAGCTGTATTGTCAAAATTATTAATATTAGATTGGAATACTTGGAACCATATAACTGCATACGAATAAATGATTATTATTATAGACAAAGAAAGGATTAGTGTTTGCAATGGAATGTCAAAAATGATTATGATGAAAAATTTACAAATTAATCAAATTTTGTCATTAAATAACCCATAAGGACTTCATATTCTGTTAAATAAACCAAACACACACACACACACACACACACACACATATATATATATATATATATATATATATATATATATATATATATATATATATAAGGGTGGGCTGAAAAGTTCATATGATGTTACATCTGCTGCTAATTATTTTTTGACCAATAGGTTCCAAGCAATGTAACATTTGGTCTAATTCTATGAGAGTATCTTTGTGAGCCTATAAAGTTTCCAGTTGCTCTGTGTATGTATGCATGTATATATGCATATATATATATATATATATATATATATATATATATATATATATATATATATATATAGTTAACACCAAATTGAATGGCGCTGCTTTGAAATATGGTGGACAGATTTGGAGTAACACTCTGAATACCTACATAAAAAAATCATGTCTAATTTGAAACACACTCCTCCAATGTTTAACATATACCTCTCAAATAAAGAGTTCACTATCAATTAAACAAGCTGCAAATATATAAAGGTCAGCTGAAGACAGTTTGATACCCAAAAAGAATGTTCATTCAACAAATTAATGTTACATCACTAGTTCTTTTGTGTTGCTACTTTTTAAAAACTTTCAAAAATAAAACTTTTTTTCCCCAAACATGACCTAAGGTCGAAACTAGTTGAGAAGAGTTAGAAAATGACACAAACCAACTTCTATTTGTTTTTATCACTTTTGTTCATCTTATATAATAACATACACAAATAGAAATAGAAAAATACATGATGCCTTATAAATATGAAGGAGTATACATGCCAAATAGTAAATAATATTCTTTAGGGTTTCCTGAAATAACTTTATTAGAAACTTTCAGTTGTAAATATTTGGCTTAGAACTGAATCAGAAATGGAACTAAGTATATGTTAGCAGAATGAGTTTTTATAGCATTGAAATAATTTAGTTTTTGGCAAAATGATTTTCTCAGTTTATTAGGCTTTTAAAATTATATAAATGTAGCATATTAAAACTAAAGATAAGATATGTGCGTGTGTATTTGTAAGTTTTTATGATTATGAAATTATTTTTCTGATCATGTACCAGTTATGGTTCGGGCCTAGCAGGTGAAATAATTAAGGAAACATTCTTATGCAAATGTAAGTAAAATTTTGTGCTTTATACACACACACACACACACACACACACACACACACACACACACACACACACACACACACACACACACACAGAGACACACACACACACAGACACACAGAGGGTCTTTCAATAAATAGGAACTTTTGATTAATCATTTTGCGTTTTTTCCTAAATATTTTTATTCTATCATGTCTCATTCGATCGATTTGTTATATCTAATGTATCAGTATTTAATAAGTGTAATGTTATTTGCCACAAGGCCACAAAATAAGGTATCCAATGAGGATAAAAGTTATAACTTGATGTAATGTTAGCTTGCTAACCATTATGTGTCCAGATAGCTAAGCTTAACTTACAGTAGAGAAACAATTATGAAATATTAAATGAAGATTGAACATTGTTACTTTCTAACACATTTTGGATTTCTGTCAAAGAAAAGTTTTCTTCACTTGCTAAAAAGCTTTTAACTGCATTGTTTGGAATTAGTTTAAATCAAAAATGATATCAGTCTTGCAAAAATATGTTGAGAGGCTAATCAATATGCCAGCAAATCAAAGTGCTCCAGGCTTGAGCAGCGGTCTGGCATCAAATCTTTGGTGGCAGAGAAGTACAAACCATGTGAAAGTTACTGAAGAATGTGTAATGTATACAAAGAAGTATGTTTTAGTCAAAAAATATTTATAAATGGGTTAAATTGTTTAAAGAGGTTATAGTAGAATTTATGAAGAGAGGCCAGGCAAGCCCTCAATGGTAAGTACACCTGAAATGGTGGATTCAGTTAATGTACTCATATTAGCTGACAGAAGAGTTACAATAGAGGACATTTCTGAATAACTGGGAATTTCATACATATATAAATACACACAAACACAAACGCAAACGCAAATGTGTTATATTCGCATTTACGATGATGATCTAGTTTTGCCAATAGCATGGATTCCCTTGGCTCTCTGTCACTGTCTGTCCCTATCAGTCATCATGCTTGGCTGGTCGTCTATATGGCATTCATTGTCAGTGTAGATCTGATGTATGTAAATTTTCGTTGGTCTGCCAGCGTGTAGGCATCTGCAGGAGAACATTACCAATGAGTTTGTCCCTGATCCTCCATTAGTGGCCACCATGTCTTGTTTGCATTTGCTTTATATAGATGGTTTGTGTGATGTGAATTGTGACTTTGTGTGTGTATATATATATATATATATATATATATATATATATATATATATATATATAATCAGATTACTGAATAAATTGATAACACTGATTTATACTCAGTTGCTTGAAGCTTGTTTTAGGTTCAAATCTACTTTTCTTTGAAGTATGTGTATGTAAACTCAGATTTTTCTAAAAACAGTTATTTCTTTATTATCTTAAAAAAAAAACATAAACAATCCTGGTGTTTTTTTTCCTGCACAACATCTAAATATAATCACTTAATGATATAATTTGTATGAGTTATGTAAATATCTTAGACATATCAATGTGTCTCCTCAATCTTTTTTCAATTATATATTCTACAATCAATTTTCTAACTCTATTGGCATTTTAACTCTCAAAAGGGTCCTGCAGTTGCTGCCACTTCTACTGCAAGTGAGTACAGCTCAGTGGCTTATACTTTAGTAAGAAAGTCTGATGAAGTAAAGTAGAACTGACTTGTTCATATGGGACTGAGGAATGACTCGTTGGCTTTTCCCTAACTTCCATTGGATGCTCATATATATATATATATATATAATATAACTGATGCCTTAGAAACAAAGGAAGATATTAACATATTGGATGAATAAAAAAGAAGAAAAATGAACATTATAGAAAATGTAAAAACAATAAAAAAGTAAACATAAAAGTGACAGCAATAAATTTAAATTTGAAAGTCTTTGTTAACATTAATTCTTTTTCTTTATTTTCCCTAATGCTCAATCAGACATGCCACTCTCAGCTTTGGTTTGCCTAATTGATACTCTGGACCAATGAACTGTAATGTGAGATTCTGAGTAAGTGAAGGGATTTATTGGATATCTCAAGATTAGATTTTGCTGGCTGATTCATGATGCTAACTCATGTGAAATGTTGAATATGGAATGTGAACAATTAGATAAAAAGAAACAATGAAAGTAAGACGCAGAATTGAAAGAAAAAAAGCTTAAAGCAGACTAAGCTTTTTTTGAAAACTAAATATGGAATAAAGATTGAAGAAATTGAATATTCAAAGAAAGAAATACAATAAAAACAAAAGTGAAACAAAGAAAAACAATACAAAATTTTTAAAGTCATAATATCAAGCTATTTTTTGGCTGTTCCTAATTATTGACTATTTTAAATGGGTGCAATCACTGTTTATTAGTAGTCAGATATTTAATATTAATGCTAGGATAAATAGATATAGAAAACTGTTTATTGCATTTGTTTCTGAGTTGTCTCTTCTCTTAACAAAAATGAAATGATTATCCTATTTCTCAGAAGCAGTTCATTCATGGAGAATGAGTGAAAATGGAAAAATGAATGCCAGGGAAGAGTGAATACTAAGTGTACGCAGGCAGAATGCAACTTGGTGATTAGTGATTTTTGAATTACGGCTCGATGTTATTTTACATTAAAAATAGAAAGAAAGAATTGGCATTTTTATTTTCTTTTTGTCTTTTCTTCCTCATATCTTTGATTAGTTTTCTTTTTTTTTTTTTTACCTTTTCTATCTCTTCATATTCATCCTTCATAATTTTTCACTTTATTTTCTTGTCTAATTGTTTATTTTTATTCCTTCCATATTTCCTCTCTTGTTTTGTCATTGTTTTTAATCTTCTTCCTTTCACTGTCTTTCTCTCTCAGAATTATTTCCTCTTTTCTCTATTTCTTTTGCCTTTTTTGTCTTTGTATATATTTTCAATTCCTTTCCAATCTATAATCTCTACCTCTTCCTCTGTCAGATGGGCTCAGAATACATTGATTGTATCCTTTGCAGAGGGTAAAACAAAAAGGAGTGTCCTGGTATGACACTTAACAGTATGTGATAGTGAGGCTCCAGTTCTGAAGATGTAGAGAGTGTGGAGTTACCCGTTCATTGCTATTACTCCAGGTCTACTCAGAGTCTGAGTGGTAGTACCTGTTAAGGTCTAATCTATGGGGCTCGAATACATTGATTTAGAAATTTGTATTCAGCACAACCATGTAAAAAAAAAAAAAAAACAAACTACACAACAAATTTAAATATGAGCCTTCTATGAATGTGATTCCATAACCTTTAGGTATGAAATAACTGTAGATATATTGACATGCCATTAACATCAGTCACTCCTTCTCTTTTCTTTATTGCTGTAATCTTTGTTGATCTCTTCAATTCCCCCCCATTCTGTAATCCTCTCCCCCTCCTCTTCTCCAACATTGTTATATTCATATATTCATTTGGTCAGTTTTTATTTATGGATAACCAAGCTTTTTATTATTATTATTGCAAATGGAGTGTCTTCGATCATACCATGCCAGCTTATCATCTGTAATTGGCCCTGGGATTAATGCATTGTTGACATGTGTTGACATATGATTAGTTTTTATGTGCCAGGACTGATTGTTGGTTTGTGATTCTATGTGGAATTTCAATGCTCTAATTCTGACCTAATTTAATCTGTGACACATGCACATTTGGACCACCGAGATGTATAAATGCTGGTTGAAAGTTTAGGCTAAGCAGTTTTTTGAAAGGTGCAGTCACACAGAGTCCTGAGTTTGCACAGGGAAGAATCAGCAGGTACGAGGTGGAGTCAGTCAAGAATGCAGACAGCCTGAGTTATGGAGAACACACAACATGAAGGAAGAACCCAAGATATGCAGTGATAAAACAATCACCTTCAACAAACAAAATCTACACAAAAGATTTAGAATTTCCAATTGACAAGTAACTATAACTCACAAGATCCCGTTATACCATAAGCTCAAAAGAAATGAATGCTAGAAAAATACAAAAGTTCTGATGTTTGTTTGTTTGTCAGAAGACTCATGTTTTTTGGTGTTTTGTTTTGCTTCTCATGACCCACCCTTGAAAACTGTTATCCCTTTGTGAAACATAAGATGTTGTTGCCCCTTATAATTGAGCAGTGCATTTTATATTTGATACCAAATAACAATCAACTCCCCTAAAATATCTGAACTAAATTTAGTTATTATTTTACTCATTACAACCATTCTTATACTAAGTATCAATAATGTTGCATTTTTGTCATATATATATATATATATATATATATATATATATATATATATATATATATATAGTGTACTATTTTACAAGATAGTTTTATAAGTTTTTGTGTTTTCCTGAACTAATTATATTTCCCTCTCTGATTCAGAAATCCTGCTAGAAAATGTTTATTTGGGATGGAAATAACTCCAATTGGGTCAATGTGTCATGTGTCAAAAAATGAACAATGTAGAATATGCACTTATAAACTGGCAATTATTAGAAATTTATAATAGTTTAAAGTGGTAGAAGATTTTCACATACTAATGTTTGTATACACACAGGTGTGTGTATATATGTCTAAATATGCATATATATATATATATATATGTATATATATATATATATATATATATATATATATATATATATATATATATATATATATATAATTATAAGCAGTGGTTTTATTTAATAGTCTATGACAGCTGTTTAATCAAATTATTCAAATGCATAATCAAAATCCATATGGTTTATTTTAGTTAACCATTTGTAGAATATGGTGCTCTTGCATGGTTAAATCAGGAGTTTCAACTAGCATCAAGTAATCCTGTTCAACCTGTTGCATTTTACCTAAACATCAGATGGCCTTCACCAAGTAATCCCTATTGCTTTCTCTTAAAGGGAATTTCTTGATAGCTTGATGATTTAACAGATTATGGGAACCCCTCATTTTCTTAAAAGTTTCCTTGAGAGGTAGAACACTTTTTTAAAAAAAATAATTTTCTCTCATATTGAATTTTAGTATGTGTGAATTATCAATTTTTTTTAAATGACTTATTAGATTGGTATTTTGCAATATAACACACAGCTTCTTTCCAATTTTATAACAGCAAGCTTTTCTTAAAAATTGATTTGTTAAATATAATTTTTTAATCTTTCTTCCAATATCGCAATCCTTTGGTACTTATACAATGCATATTTGTAAGTGGATTTATCTTCATATTGAATAATTCAATCAAAAATCATTTCTATGCATTAAAATATTTAATCACTTTCAAATCATAATTTCTAATTTAATTCATTTGAAAAATGAGTCAAATATATCATGAAAAACTGAAAAAAATAATCTTCCTAAAATATTAAAAACTTTACTATTACTAAATTAGAAAAAATACTTAACTGAATTTTATGAACTATTATTTTCTGGACAATAAAATATTTTTAAGAATTCCTTTTTCAGGATAAACAATAAAATGCTAAATGGAAATTTATTTATTTATCATCCTTGATATATAAAAGTTTAATATTGTTTTCACTTATTGGGCTTTGTATATTACTAATGAAAGAATTTTTCTTATGGAAAAATCTCTGGCCCAGATATGTCTTATGTAATTTGTGTTTTAAAAGAATAAATTACAGACTTCATTCCTTCATTTGTTTTTTAGCCAAAAGATTTGTTGATAAAGTTACTAAGAAAATGACATCACAAATTGGTTAATAAACCAACTCATAACGGAAATATCTTTTTTTTTCACATTTTGCTATTAGGACAGTTAAAAATTTTAAGCAAATCAGTGGAATTTAAAACATTTTTGAGTAATTTTGATTCTTTCAGTTAATTGTACTCACACTGGTTTTTTCCTTTTTGGTTTTGTTTTTTGCATTACACCCTCCCATTTAAAACAAGTTTTTGGATTACACCCTCCCATTTAAAATAAGCTTTTTGGATTCAAATTAGAAAATGTCAAACAAAATCTCAATGTATTTGGAATCATTTCAATTCAGGAATCTTTAATCTGAACTTTAAAAAAAAATTCTAAAAAGACATTTGTAGTGAAAAACCACATGACTGAAAATTTCAAATTCCTTGTGATGATCTATTTTAAATATTCCTTACTAACACTTAAAGTCCATTCAATGCTACAAAATTATAACTGGGGTGGGGAGACTGTGGTGTAATAGCTAACATGCTGGACTGAGACATCAGAGTGAGTGAGTTCAAACTCCAGTCATGCTATTAACTTCACTTCCCAATCAATACCCTGGGGAAAGGTGTGAATCTCCTTATGGGTGAAATAATACCACTGCTGTTCTTTCATAAGAATGGCTTTGACATTAAATAAACCCTGAAAGTTGACATTCAATGAAACAAATAAACCAAATTTATAACCACCAGGTTTAACAGATATTTCTAAATTAACTTTTTGTTTCCTATTTTCTTCTGGTTAGTTTAATAAAATATGTCTATGTTATTTGGTGGATTCTCTTTCGATCTGACCCAGCAGCTGTAACAACATTTATATATAAGTCAACTTTTGCCATATTAATGTCTGTTGATGCATGCATTTATGGGTTTGTGTAAAAGTTTTATTTAAAAAAAAAAACAGTTAATAAAATTTACTTTCTGAATCTTGTTTTGTTTATAGGATTTTTGAATAAAATTATCAAAAATTAGGATATTTCTTAAAGGAAACAACTTTTTTTATATCTTTACTTTTAAAAGTAACATAATCTAAAACTTGATTTTCTAAAATAGGTGAACTGTATGTTAAAAATGATTCCTTTCCTAGATGATAATAATAATAATAATAATAATAATAATAATAATAATAATAATAATAATAATAATAATAATAATAATAATGCTGTTTACAGCAGCCAAAAACAGGAATATCAACAGAATGGACTAAAAGGATAAACAGGAAAATAACAAGCAAAAATGAGAAGAAAAATAGTTGTATAGATACTTTAAGTGACAAATAAAAGAAATTGATTAGTTAACGGGGTAAACAAATGACTGATGTTTATGCAATAGACTGAAATTTGATTATACTCACAAATGGTATATATACAAGTTAGAATCTGTCCTAGAAAACAAGATCCATACTATTCTCTGGGATCTTGAGATAAAAAAACAAACTCCTCCAATCTCAACAAGAAGACCAGACCTTGTGTTAATTTATATGAAGAAAAGAACTTGTCTAATGGATTTTGTGATTCTAGCAGACCATAGACTGAAAATAAAATTGTAGTTGATGATCTTGGAATGGCCTCTGAAAGGCCTGGAGATAAAAGGAAGAATTAAGATTACACCACTGTACAGTCAAAATCACTAAAAAGAGTCCTGGAGACCCAAAAGACTGTCACTCAGACTTCAGTGAAAACCACCTGTTAAAACTGGTGTGAAAAACTCATGAGGAGTCAAATAACGGCAACCAGAGAGACAAAGATAAATTAGCTGGAGACATTCAATTTTCCAAACACCTGACATAATGTGTTGAGAGAGTTATACTACACAGAAAAAATAACCAAGATATTTTCATTTAACAACTTAAAAGAATTACAGCAAGAACTCATCTCAGTAAGAACAGTCATATGGCCTGAAGTCAGTTGGCTGCAATAGATCCATTTAGAATTCCATGGTGAGAAGACCAACACAGATGATTAGTGAATGATAAATGTGCGTACAAAAGAAAGCAAAATGGGTAGCTGTGGTTTCACACTTTCAAAATACGGCATAAAATTAGTTCTTTTGTGCTAATATTTGTACTTCATTTATTGATGTTATTGACATCTTTATCAACTCTCTTTATAGGTTTTCTCAGACGTTTTCATGAATAAAACAGCAACTATTTTGTTTGTTACTGAAACTGTTCTCACTGCCAGAATTCTTTTTTTTTCCCTTTACTCTAACATCTTTTTGTTTCATGTATTGGCTGAAAGAGAAATTTTATATATATATATATATATATATATATATATATATATATATATATATGCACACACACACACACACACACAAGAAAATAAATAAAAGTTCTAAAAGTAGATTCCAACCGTGCTATTTCAAGTAAGTACATTTGTGTTGCATGATATGTGCACATATGATTTAATCAGGAAACATTTTATTTGACGTACATAGTATTTGCTAAACTGCCAATTCCCATAAAAATATATAAAAATTTTAAAAAATAACAACAAATTATCATAAAATAATGTAAAAGAATACAGAAAAATGAAACATAAAACAAATGCAAGTATTCAAAATCTTCAAATAATTCTAAACAAAAATCAATAAGCATCAATGCAAAAAATTACAAAAAATATTTGCATAAAATATCAACAAATCCTGAAAAAATTGAAGCAAAGGAACAATGCAGTCATGTGTAAAAAAAAGAAATAAATGAAATGAAAATAAATAAATAAATGAATAAATAAATAATGATATATGAAAAAGTTAATTATCAGCAAAAATAAAATAAAGAAAGAAATATAAAAAAAAAGTCAAAAGTATGTAACAAATTGAATTATATTTATTGGTAAAAGATAAAAAACTAAAACAAATAGGATAATATCAAGTCAAAATATTTTGTGTGTGTGAAATACAATTTAATGTAAATTACATTAACAGTTGAAAGCTATATAATATGCAAAATGAAAATGCTCTAAAATCATCAAAATTTTGTTGTAATGAGGAAAATGTAAATGTAAAAAAAAAAAAAAATGAAGAAAAAGGCCAAAATTAAATGAACAAAATTAAATCTTGAAAAGTACAAAATTTGAAGGAGAAAAAAAACCCTGCAAAATAACTTGCGGAACAAATAGATTAAGAAAACATCAAGTTATCAATATTTTCTGGTTACTTTTCTCCAAGTTTTGTAGATTTCTTGATGCACTTGTTTCACATTGATTTAATCATAATAAACTTATTGACCACTGAATAAATTGATTGATGGATTTTAACAGCATGTAAAGCCATCTAAAATTACATTATGCCTAGAGGTTAGGAAACAGTGTTCATTGTTCATGGTTACATTTTTGTGTAATTTTTTTTTTGTTTTTTTCACACTCAACATGGTGATATCAAGTTTTCTAACTGATCAACTCACTTAAAAAATGATGTTACCAACATATTCACTTACAAATCATATATAACAGGATTTGACTTTCAATAACCCTAAAGGGTTGATATACCATAAACCAACCAACCAACCAACCAACCAAGAATTCAGTTGTAGCAGAGAAGAGATTTATATTTTAGATGGGACCCTAAAAGGTACAACTTCTCTGAATCAAAGTGGACCTGGGAGTAATGGCAATGAAGGGGTACTCCACATTCCTTAGATCTCCAGAGATATAATATCAGCATCAGATGCAGGTTTGTGTTTTATTTACAACATGTTCTTACATGGTAGAATTGACATTGCTCTTTAGCATTTGTTTGAGATGAAAAAAAAATTATTCAAAGAGTTTTTTTCATTGAATGATTCTACAATTGAGAATAAATAGATAAATAAATGAAAAAAAAATCTGTCCTCATATCAATCTCCCTTGAGAAATTGTAATTATCTGGGTGAATGCAAATATAAATCCGACGCTTTTAAGTTGGAAGTTGCTTCAAGTTAAAAAGCATTTGAATGCTATTGCACTAATATCTGCTGTTTTGTTGATGTTAACATGTATACAAAACTTGGATTTTTATATAATCTTCTTTTTGCGTAAAAATACGGACACACTCTATGTTATCAGCATATTTTAGTGCTCTAAAAAGCTTTTCAAGTTTCTTAGGGTAGTCTTCATATAATCTAATTTTTTCATCATTTAAAAAATATTTTTGAAAATCAAAATGTCTCTATATTCTCCAAATAAAGTTACCATTGGTATTTACCTCTTGAAATGATCCAATAACTTATCTAAAAGGAGGGAAAAATAGAAACCTTTTCTTGGTAATAAGAATAAGTTATGTCTGCTATAATAAATGGATTTGTCCATTTGATTTAGATGAATCTAAAAATATCTGTTTAAAAAAGTAAGGGTTAAAATTTCATCAGTAAACTTTAAAATACTTGATTAAACAACAACTTGTGCGTATATCTACTGACACGTTTTAATGTTTTATGAACTTATAACTTACACACACACATACATGTGTGTTTCTATACCCAATAAAATATAAATCTCTTCTCTGCTACAACTGAATTCTTGGTTGGTTGGTTGGTTGGTTGGTTGGTTTATGGTATATCAACCCTTTAGGGTTATTGAAAGTCAAATCCTGTTATATATGATTTGTAAGTGAATATGTTGGTAACATCATTTTTTAAGTGAGTTGATTGACCTCACTTGTTTGCATAGTGTTAAATAGTTTCAAGTGTTGCTATTTCGCATTTGTAATTCTATTTATCAAGTATTCTGATGTAATCTAAATAATTTGAACACAGCTGGGTGTTTCCAAATAACTAGTAATAATAATCTTAGTAAGTGATTGAACAGTTCTATTTGACCCATAGATGACACCCTACTAGTCACTACCTATCCAGGTTAGAGTGGACCTGGTAATAATGGCAATGAAGGAGTACTCCACATTGCACAAATCTCTATGAATAGAGTGTCACCATCAGATGCATCTTAATATCTTACCCAAAATATTTGTTGGTGGGGGGTCTTGGCCCTCAGCAGAGATGCAGTCAGCATATTCTGTGGTCCCAACTGACAAGACAATTGAATTCTTGCTAGATTGTTTTAAAATGTTTGATAAATAAGGTCCTTAAAAATATTTGTCTTATGTTAAGGAGTATTATCAGTATATTCATTGTAAAAGAATAACTTGAAATTTTAACAGATTTTGGAATTTGCCCTGTCAGTTGAGAGCCTTAGGATATGTTTATTGTATCCCCTCCCTAAAAAGGGGTATACTGGGTATGAAACTAAATTTGATTTGATAGTGAGGCTCCTATTCTGGGGAGTGTGAAGTAAGCTGTCATTGCCATAACTCCTAGGTTTACTCTAACATGGTAGTAGTACCTGTTAGAACTCCATCTATGGGTCCAAAAAATTTGTTTAGAAATATTTGTATTCAACAGACCATATACCAAAAAAAAGCACACACACAAAAAAATCTCAAGATGAATGTGATTCCCTAACCTTAAGGCATAAAATAGCACTAGATGGGTTGACATGCAATTTAAATCAATCAGATTTTGGAATCAGTTATTGCACTTGGAAATTATTTGGAAATTGATGAAAATAATGAACTTAAGAAACAGAAAAATTCTCGAGTCATTAAGGTTATTTATCTTAAGGATGGATCAGAACTAAAATAATCATGTCATAAGTTTATGCATCAGTCTTACACAGATCAAAAATTATGATTACCTGAGAAATAAAAGGTTTAGAATCTGCAGTATAATGTTGCAAAAAGCTTTATCTAGTTTAGATCTGATATATAGCAAGTTTTTTCTTGTAAACTCCCATTTGCTTAGAATAAATGTCTTGTGATACTTTGAACGTGAACAGTAATCATTCTTTATCAAACCAAATTATATTGGCAATAAAATCAAATGAATAAGAAAGTTCCAACTGAACTATCAGTTTAATATAGTATGACATCTGCACATTAACATCTGTTATAAAAATGATGTGAACATACCAATGTAAGAAAAAATTAAATATCGAAGTACAAAAGAGAGACAATAATATTGAATCTTCGGATAAAGTTTTGTTTTCAGAGTAAATTGCCATTTCTTAAAAAAAAATAGTCCAATGCACCTCAGGTCCAAAATTATTAATGTTGAAAATACTTAAATATATAAAATTGTTTTGATTCTAAATCCAGGCAGGATAAAAGAAAATATATTGCAGTAAAATAGTAACACATCCTCGGGCAATTGCAATTGATCAAAATGAAATTTTCCTTTTCCACTTGTTCTTGGTTGGTTTTCTATTGTTCTCAGCTAGCAGCCATAATCTTTGAATGATAAATATTTTTTTTTCTCTCTTTCTTCTTGGAAACTGCCTAATTGGTCTCTCAAATGTAATAGAGTTGGACAAAATTGAAAAGAATAAATCTGAAGGATAATAGTGTTGAGAAAATAAACAAGAATCACAATTATATCTGCTATTTATTCTGTGCTTAGTTTAATAGATCACAGTAGTGACTGGTGAATATTCTAAGGCTCACTCTACGGATAAGATATATTTAGAAAGAAAAGTTTCAGAGTCTTTCTCATTGCTCTTTGTGCATATAAGAAAAAGTACTTTATGCTTCTACAGCAGAGCAGGTATAAAACCCAGAAAAATATATCAAATTATGAACACAAGTCGGCTGGGTTTTCTATTGTATGCACACTCCTCAGATGGAAAAGTTAGAAAAGTGGCCAATCAATTGTAATAACTTTGTGGTATAAAGTCACTTGTTAAGGGGGAAGTACATGTGACATTCACACATGGAAAAACACACACACACACACACACACACACACACACACATATAATCTCAATCGGGCTATCTAAATAGAGGAAAATAAATATGAAATTAGGTCATAAATGACACCTGAGAAATTTATCGGTATATCAGTACTTTGATATCAATTTGCTTGTAGCATGTTCTAGTATGCATACCACATGAAAGCAAAGGTAATGAACTTCTAGTGTACATAATTATATATATATATATATATATATATATATATATATATATAGGTGATTCAAGATAATCTCAGTACAGAGTAATGAAAATTTACAATATTATCGTAACATAAGACGTAATTTGAATAACTGATCTACTTTATGCTACCATGACATTTGCATGAAAATTATTTGTATTCAATAAAAATACTAAGATCATATAACACTGTAAACACTCTTTAGAAACTACAGGGGTAAATCTAAAGGTATGCAATTTCCCAATCTCTAGGCATAAAATAACCCTAGACAGATTACCACGTCATTAAAATCAATCAATAAATCTGATGATTATAATACAGATTTTCCCTACTGGCACTTATATTCGCAAATTCCATTAAATAGGAAAAGAAAGTCGTCATTGTATTTGAATTGGAAAATATCAACTGAGCAAAAGAAAAGCAAGTGAAAAAAGATTATCATCAGATTGCTCAGTAGAGGAAAGATAAACAAACTTATTTATGTAATTCAATAAAGAAACAAAAAAACAAAAATGATTTTAATCACCCTCAAGATAAATATAAAAATGAATTAAGATGAAAGATTTACCGCCATTTTTTTTTCTTTATTTTTTTCTTTTTTGTTTTTAGTCAGGTCATTAAGTTAATAGAAAATTGGTCAGGATCATCTTAGATATTTTCAGCTATGGCAAATTCTTCATCAGTGTTTCAATTTTTATAAAGTATTGCTTGTATATACTTACTAGCTTGGAAATTGATAAATTAAATATTATTTGTATCTAAGGAAACAAATACATATTAACATATGAATAATATTGATATGTTTATGTAACTATTTATTCAACCTCTCTGGTACAATCAGGATTCAACACAAGATAAATTTGGAAGTTTTTTTTTTAGGCTGGTTGCCATATCAAAGTTAGACCAGTCCGCTCTATTTACCCGTAGCTGGAGGAAGAATATTTAGATTTATACCTTTCCCCAGTGTATTAGGGCTATGTGAAATACAAAAGACCTTGTCCAAGATTTGAACTTGGGTCACTGGGTCCATTTCCAATGACAACCATCATGCCCTAGAGCTATGGATAAATAGTAGGACGGACTAGGTTCTTCAGCCTTGGTGAGGCAACTAGTCTAGGAGAAGGAAAACTCTGAATTCAAACCTGTTAAACTCCGCTTAAAAATTGACCTTGTGTCATATCCTGCCCGAGCGGAGGGGTTGGTAAATAGTACCATCATGCCCTAGAAGGAAGTCACCATTGTGTAATGGCTAAAGTGCTAGACTGACCTCATAGTAAGCGAGGTTGAATTTGAATTGTGCTCTTATATTCACTTTTGAACTAATACCTTTGAGGGAGGGGGGAACCCTTATCCCCCACCCCCTCAGCTATGGGAGGTTAAATTGTATTGATGCTGTTCTTCAACAAGGATGGCTTTTGTATTAAATAACCAATGATAGTTATTTTGCCATTAAACAAAGAAAGCGAAGTGTTATGCCACAAGCACTGCTTATGTTCACGTATTTGTGTCCTGTATAGGCAGAGTGAAGGTGACAGAAATTGCATTTACATATTAAATGGAAATGACAGTGTTGCATATATATATATATATATATATATATATATATATATATATATATATATATATATATATATATGTATTAAATGTAAATTGATATATCTTTACACAATGAATGTTTTCATTTAAAATGTAAACATGTACTTACAACAATACATATTGCATAAATTTCAAAAATTCATTGCATTTAATGTTTATGTTTTAAATGTAAATGGTATTTTTGCATGTATATGTTTAAATTTTGAATATATGTATATTGCAGGTGATAGAAAAATAAGTTTGTGTATACATATATATATATATATATATATATATATATATATATATATATATATAATATCTCTCTCTCTCTCTCTCTCTCTCTCTATATATATATATATATATATATATATATATATATATATATATATATATATATATGTATATGATGCTTTTTCCTGTTAATTACAATGTTTGCATGTGGAGGAAATATGACTAGAATACAGGTAAATAATGCCATTTATAACAATGATTCTAATGACAGTTTTGATAATGAATTAGCATAAAAAATATTTTTTGAATGATTAGTTTTATTTTAAATTAGCAAACAATGGTAAGAGGCAGAGGTTGAAGCAAATGTCTTCATAATAAAATGTTTTAGATTTGATATCAAAGTTTCATAAAAATGACACAAATGACTTGATGAAAAGTCAGATTGGCATTGACCTTTATGATGTACTTGAAAAATATAATGCAACAATATTCAGAAAACACAGTGTAAAAATGTAAATAGAATGGAGGAATTAAAAGAAATCTCAAGAAATATTATGGGTACAAAGATTTCTGCTCACTGTAAAATGATATGTTACTCTATTAATAGTTTTGATAAACTGTAGAAGTGAGACTAGCAATAAAAAATGATACAGGATTAAATGCATGCAATTACATTTGGATGCAAGAAAGGAATTCAGAGATCTCATGGCCAAACCTGATTAGAATTGATTGTTTTTGATTATATAAAACTTCTACTCTATCTGAAAGGAAATGCTATTCCCGTCCTTTTATGGAAAACAAAAACAAAAATTTTATTATTTCATCTTCCAGATTTTAAAAAAAAATACAATGAAAAGATACATTGCTGAAATGAGGGAGTATTTGAAAGACTTTTATTCTGATTATTTTGACAAAAATAAAAGGCAAAGTTATGTGTAATTATCAAACTTTCTATGAAAGTAGCTTAAATAGAAGTGTTTTATAAACTTAAGAATAAGAAGAAACTGGTGTAATGTTTGTAGAGAAAATGAAGAATTTCTAGTGTAAAATGATTAATAACTTTCTCTTGGTCAGATTTACCAAATTAACTGTATAATCCAAATGAATGATAAAGATTCTGATCGAGGTTACTAAACATTATTGAGGTATTCCAACATTAAAAACAGAATGTAAGATTTATTATAAAAGACAAAAAGCAGAAAAGCACAATTCACAAATTATTGTGAAGATTTGAATGTTACTGAATAGTTTTAATGAAAGTGAGAATGCAGAAACCATTACATAAAAATTGTTAAAGGGCTTTTCTATTAGTTTTTATAATGAGGGAGTAGATATAACCACCAATGAATTTGGCAAATAATTATAGAAAAGGTGATTTGCCGATGGATATTGTTTCTCGTCACTTTCCTATCACATGATGTACCAGTGATCTGAAAAATGTTAAAGTAAATTGAAGAACGGTGTAGATGATTCAGTGAAAGGAAAATAATATCAACATTCATAATCTAAGAGTGTCTTTGGAAATTCCATTTTTGATTTGTTTGTAACAATAAAAAATTGAATTTTGGACAGCCATACATGTAACAGGGTATAGTTGATAGGAGCAAATGATTGAATCAAGGGACATTTGAACTATTCTTAAGTTATCATGGAATAACCAAAATATCTATCTTCTTAAGCTTACTGAAAAAGAAAAAGTAAATGAAAAGTTTACTGATTCTTACAGTAATGATATTTCTATTTTAACTGTATCATTTTTCCTTCCATCATGACTTTTTTTTATTCTAAACTGAAATGAGAGATCAAAATAAAATAAAAATATTGCTAAATAATCATCAATGCATTTATCTTCAAGGTAAATTTCAAAATCAAAGGAGTAAATTTCAGTGTTTTAGCAATTGTCTTTAAAGTCTGCAATATTGAATCACTATTGTAATTCAGTTATTCATTGAATAATTGTAATATATACTCTTTAACTAGAAAGTAACTAGATATTGATCTCAATGGCTCAGTTGGGTGGCTATTAAGTGATTATAACAAATGTATTATTAATAATGGCATAATTCAGCTGTTAAGGTCAGAAAAAAGTTTCTCCCAAAGCGACAAAAAAATTCATCATTTCAGTTGAGTCTAATTTTTTTGAAAATTGTGTGTGTGTGTGTGTGTGTGTGTTTATATATGTAGATATGTGTTTATAAGTCTAAACAGACACACACTCACATAAAATGATCTGAAGTGATGAGACAAACAGGAATAAAACTCTGGAGAACATGTAGGTAATAAATATTTGATTAGCAACACAAACACGATTATGGTTAACTTTGTTCTTTCTTTTTAGATGTTTATTTATCTCATCTGTAGATAAATGCAACTTTCACTGTCTTTTTTATATAAACATACTAATGTAACATTTCTGTTAAGGTAGTAGAGTTAATTATTCAGCAGATAGAATTTAAATTATTAACACACACACACACACACACACACACACACACACACACACACACACACACACACACACACACACACACACATATAACAGATGAGGAAATAATATAGGAAAACAGAGCATGGTTGAAAAATGTAAGCAGGTAAGAGGGTAAAGGATTTCTATAGATCAGACTTAATAGTCAAAGACTAATTTTATTTGAAGTTTCATTCTTTTCTCTCTATGTATTCTGATATTTTATTCTTCATGTAGTCTATTCAGTGTGGATTCTAATTCAATTTCTAAACTTAGCTGATCCATGAACCTTCAAATCAAATATCACATAGCTCACCAGAGATTGTAACATTCTCTGATAGAAATATTTTCTGGCCCTTTGCCAGAACTTTTCAACCAACTGGTCATGGAACAAGCATCTAAATACATTGACCAAAGAGCAATGCTAGTTCAAACACTGTGTGACCTTCATTGTCCAAAAAGAGCAATTGTCCGAGAAATATTTGAGAAATGACATCAGAGAGGCCAGTGGTCTGAGCCATTGGCCCAAGGTCACCTGGGGAGATTTGAGCATTGGTCATTGGTCAGTGGATGAGAGCAAGATGCATCAAATGAGACTGGTATTGTCAGGTTTATGTGAGTTGATGGGTTTGCAAAGAAATTTTGTGAATGCATTGAAAAGAGAATAGCCAGACTGGCTCTATGTATATTAATCGAATTGAACAAAATATTTTAAAGTTGAAATTGGAGATTTTATGATATTTATAAAAAGAACAGTCGTTGTTTTATTCATTTAGTATGAATGTTTTCTTGACTTCTCTTGCTGCTGCCTCCAATTGTTAATGGTTAATTAAAAGCTGTAAGAAAAGCAAAATGTATTATTGCATATGTTTTTACTTCTAATCCATCATATGTATTTGTGGGCAAAAATTTTCATTCAAACAAGATTTATTGAAAGTGACAGGCAAAGAAGACCATGTTAATTTTAATTTAACTATCCATAGTCTGTTCCTTTGGGTTGGGTGCTTTTAATCTTTCTCTCACTAATATAAAAAAAAGAAGACATTAATATTATTGTTGTCAGATAAAATTGATGTTCAATTATTTTCAGGGTTTCTTTTTTAGAATGATAAGATTTCAATTACATCACGTGATGTCTGAAAATCAAGGAAACCTATTGATGGAATTGTTTACATATCAGTCTTACATTAGGAATGTTGCAACTTTGAAAACTTATGGTTTTTGATAGACATTCAATTAAAGTCAATGGATTTGTTATCAAAAATATTTAAAACTCCATTTCCCAAGTAAAAATGGGTTTTCTTATTTTCATAATTAAGACATTCATCTTATCTTTTCTAAATTAGTATGCAGTCTCCATCATCAGCATTAAAGCCACACTTGGCCCTCCTCTTCCCAAGAAAAGAATTTTGCTAGTAGAAATAGAATAAAATCAAAATTAACAAATACTAATTAAAATATCTTCAATTAGTTTCAGTTCTCTAAAATAATTTTACTGTCTGCCTTGTAATAGAATATGAAAATGAAATTTTCAATCTTAATCACAGATTTAATAAGGAAGTAAATCAACAGACCACAATTGACAAATAATTAAAAACAAAAACTTATATACGTGATTTGCTTAATTTTTAAACAGCTTTTTTTCTTTTATACCTGTGTTACTATAAAGAAAGTCATTTTAATTTCTAGGAAATACTTATTTTGGCACAAGAATCACAACACTAATTTCTATTGGTATAATTTACATATTCAGCCAAACAAATGAATAACAAAAGAAAGTAAAAATTATTCTATCAAGTGTTTCTTGAAGATTTCAGGTGTTTGACATATGGTGTATACAGATATGAATTTTCTGAACCCCTCTGCCATGGTTAGGATGTGACAAAAAAATCAATTTTTAAGTGAAGTCCGGCTGGTTTGTTCTCCTAGACTGGTTGCCAAACCAATGCTAAAGAACTTGGTCTACCTTAATATTTACCTATAGCTGATGGGAGAACAGATGAATTAATGCTTTTCTCCCGGGTATTGGTGCAAAATAAAAGGCAAAAAAAAAACACATCAAGGATATGAACTCAGGTTGTTGATGCCATTTCCTATGACAAAATAATCTTTATGATAAGTGCACCTTCCTAAATGCACCTTCCTAAATCTTTATGATAAGTTCACCTTCCTAAGTGCACCTTCCTAAATGCACCTTCCTAAATCTTTATGATAAGTGCACCTTCCTAAATGCATCTTCCTATATCTTTATGATAAGTGCACCTTCCTAAATGCACCTCCCTAAATGCACCTTCCTAAATCTTTATAAGTGCCCCTTCCTAAATGCACCTTCCTAAATCTTTATGATAAGTGCACCTTCCTAAATGCAATATATATTGATATCAAACTAATTTGAAAAAAAATGAAATGTTTATTGTCAATTTATTGTTTTTCCTAATAAGCAAAGATTATTTCTAAAGTTCTTGGTTGAAAGTTTGATTTTGTCATGATCCTTGAATGTCATCTAAAACAGTCTTTAACCCATCCTACCAACAATAATTTGGTGTCCCTAGAGAGCAATGGTTAGCAAATATTATAATGTTACATCTATTTTAATCTTAGCTTTTCCAAATGAATTAGCATTTTTATGTTGATCATTATTTTCATGGTTAGCAAAATGTTCTTGAAACTTTGAGAGGAAAAATATTAGATGAGAATGATATTACCAGCACTAAACATTTGCAATGGAAAAATAAGGATATTATTAGACAGGGAATGTAACCACTAATATATAATGATGCAAAATTCCCTTAGGTTCTTTTTCTTTGTCATAGAATTATTTGCTGCAGGCATCGGCCTAGAGTAAATTGATAAACAAAGTAAAACTGTTTTTAGGCATTCAACACCTTGAACATTTCTATATCATAATTTATCAGATTTTGTTTTTGAGATACTTTGGGCTTCGAGAAAAATTTTGGAAAGGAATGTCTGTTTGGTAAATTCAAAAAAATTCATAACGTATCAATTCTTGCTGGAATTTATTAAAAAAAAAAAATTCTTTCATTTTTTTCTTGTATGGTGAAAATGTTTCGTGAAAATAATATTCACAGAATAAAGCAGATTTTTTTGTTTTTTAATTCTTTTTTTTATCACATGGATTTTCATATTTAATTTTTATATCTCTTTATTAGTCAAATCTCTACCGGGCCATTGGCCAAATGAGCAGAGTGTTCGCCAGTGGTCCAAGAGACCGGTGTTCAATCCCAGGTCGAGTCATACCAAAGACTTAAAAATGGTACTTAATGCCGCCTTGCTTAACACTAACCATTATAAGGTAAGGATCAAGGGTAGTACCCGTGGTGTAATGGTTATCGTCGTAGGAAATGGACACAGCGACACAAGTTCAAATCCTGGACGAGACTGTTTGCATTTCACATAGCACTAATACCCTTGGGAAAGGTATGAATCCAATTATTCTCCCTCCAGCTATGAGTAGATAGTAGGACAGACTAGGTTCTTCTCACCTTGGTGAGGCAACTAGTCTAGGAGAAGGAAAACTCTGAATTCAAACCTGTCAAACTCCGCTTAAAAAACTGACCTTGTGTCATATCCTGCCCAAGCGGAGGGGTTAGGTAAATATGGTAAGGATCAAGGGTAAAGTGAAGCAATCCTGGGAAAAGGAGTAGTGCCCTCCCCTACACATTGATGTTGTAGCTATTGAAAAGGGAGCCTTCAAGTCGCCCTCGACTACGATCGCCAATTTACTGATTAGTCAAATCTATTTATTTCCATCTTAATGAAAGAATTTCAAAAATAATTTAAGATTTGCATTCTTTAATTCTGAAAAATTGTCTAATTTTCCTTTCCAAGTGAATATTTTTGTGTTCTCTTTTGTTATTCCAATGATATTAACTTCAAAGAAAATCCTGTAATTTCTGAAACTGATGAACCTCGTTTAGGCTTGTAAATGATATAGGAACTAAAATAGGACTTAACTATTGTTATGGATTGCACCAATTAAAAATTATTCAAGTTGTCAGTAAATATTCCAGAAATTAAAGATAAAAGATCAGAAAATCAAGTTATATGCATAATTATGCTTTAAAAATCACATTTTCTAACCTTATACTTTCTGAATATCAAAGGTAATTAAACTAGTTATGGATTTAACAAATTATAAAGGGTGTACCTTTTCACAGCAAGCTACATTTTAGGGGATATATGCAATTATGGTTTCACCTCTACATCAGACTTTGTGAGACATGTCTAAACAGTAATATTCGAATGTGTTGCCACTTTTGATATTCAAAAGTGAATTGGATTTTAAAAATTCATTTCTTATGTTTACACGGACCTTTAGATATCTTAATGACATATAGCATTGTTTCCATTTAAGTATGTTTAGTAAGACAGGATAGTCACTTTGTGTCCACCTGTTCTGTCCTTAATCCATTCAAGTTGCTAAATGAATCCTTTCACTTTGGTGGATTTTATTTAAGATATATACAATGAAACAAACAAAAACTTCAAATTCTTGAAAACTAATCTTTAAAGATCAACAAACTTTCCTTAAATACGAACAACTTTGAATACAGCAGCCACGTTTTAAAATGCCATAAACATATTTCCCACCAATTCTCCTCTTCTCCAATCCTTATACCTTCAGTAAAAAAAGAAAAAAAGAAAATTCTTATCCTGCATGATTTTTCATAAATTCCTCTCCTTGTTCTTGTTGTGACTCTCATTTCAGTAGATATAACTTGTAAGTGTATCATTTGATCATTAACTCCTTGAAGATGGCTCCAGATAGGGCAAAAAGTATTTCGGAAAAACGTGGTGCCTTCCTAAACTCATGATATCCCATTCGGCAACTTAGATTGAGAACAGAATTGGCAAGCACAAAGTGTCTGTCCTATTTAATATGTATTCATTTATGAGAATATATATATTCTATATGTGTATATTATACAGACACTCAAAATCAGTAATTCCTTTGGTTCACAAAAATTCAATCTGAATTTTCCCTTGTATAACTTTGTACATTTACCAAAGATTGTTTAAAATTGGTATTTATGTAAAATTGTCATTGTACCAATGTGTGTGTGTGTGTGTATGTGTGTGTGTATGTATATATGATATATATATATATATATATATATATATATATATATATAGTTAATGACAAAATAATTCATACTTTCATGAATATTGAATATTTTAATGGATTTCTTTGAATTTGATTCTCATATGATGCCAGACATTTTATACATAATTAAGTACAAAAAAGTGATATAAAACTTAATTTTGAGAAGGAGATGTTAAATTTAATAAACATGAGAAAAAAAATAAACAAAATAGTAAAAGACAAAATTATTCATACAGTATGAAAAATTAAAGAAATTTCCCAATCTTAATAGACAATAGCCATGGCGTCTCATCTTTATTTCTAGCTGCAATTGTTTTCTTAAATTTTTGATGAGATTCGAACAGATCTTTTCTGGGATTTACTTCCAATCTTAAATGGTTACACATTCTAATTCTTGAAGGTTTCTTGGTAAGTAATAATTTTTGAAACTTAGAATTCTTGCCATGAGATTTTTAATAGGATTCAAGTCGGGACTCATTGGTAGAACTGCAATCTTCTTTTTCTGAAGTTCTGCAGTCACTGATTTAGATGTATATTTGGAATCATTATCTTGTTGGAAAGTAAATCAACAACCTAAATCAAGATTTTCCATTGATAGTGATAGATTTTCATCCAGAATTTTGATATAGTCTTCAGATTTCATTATTCTTCTAATTGCAATTGTCCAATCCTTCTTGAGCAAAAACAACCTGAAAACATTATTAAACCACTTTCGTGGCACTGTATTTTTTGGGAGAAAGCTTAACCTTTTTTTCACCAAATCTTCTGTACATCATAATGGTCAAAAAGCTCAATTTTTTGTTCATCACTCCATAGTACTTGTTCCCAAAAGCAATTTTTTTTGTCATTGAACGTTTTGGCAAAATGAAACCGAGCAATAATATGTCATGGTTTGTGAAGAGAAGTTTGTCGTAGTTGGTTTCTATACAACACATTTCCATCTAAACAAAATTGTATTGCGTGATTACTTACACTGATAACCATCCTATCCAAACTTTTGACTATGTCTTTCAAAAAACACTTAGGTTTATATTAAGATTGTGACGCGGGTTTTCATACATTCTTGGTGACAATTAGGCTTTTTCTCCCAGGCAAATTTTGTCCTATGAAAGTGTTTAAACTTTATAACACATTGTACCATAGATCTAGAGATAGCTGACTAGTTAGAAATAGTACTGTAATTATTTCCTGATCTTTGGAAGTTAATAATTTTCTATCTCGAATCAATCTTATTAAACCTTTGTCTTCTTCATCATGTTGTTAATGTGAGAATAACAATAGTGACCCTCTAAACACCACATGATGTTCTTGGCTGGTATTATCGCAAATATTCTACCAAATACATAGTCTAGAAGACTTCACTGATAAAATAATTATGTAAATTGCTTATACTTGGCGACGATGGTAGTCAAGGGTGACCAGAAGGCTCCCTTTTCAATAGCTACTTCACCAAGGTGTAGGGGATCTTATACCTACATGAATCAATCAATTTAAAACAATATTTTCTACTGTACAAATTTTATATTTTCCTATCAAATTTGTTGTACTTAAGCTATTGTCCTGAAAATCGAGTTTTATAATCTTTTTTTTTTTGTATTTATTAACATAAAAAGCTGGCATCATATCGGCATTAGATTCTGAGAAATAGACAAAAATATTCAAAATTTGTGGGTGTACAAATAATTTCATTATTAGATCTGTGGTTGTCGATATATATATATCCTCACCTGAGGATCAACTAAATGAAACTCAGCTATGAGTTTTTATCCTGGTTTTATATTATAGTTGAAAATATTGTGATATTGCTTTGCCTTTTTGTGCGTAGAGAACTGTATTTTACTGATTAAAATGCTTTTGGCCTCTAAGTTTAATTCTAATAATATTGTTGACAGTTGTTGTTTGTACTTTATTATCTGTAATATATGAAGAAAAATATTATTTACCCCTTTGATCTCTTTAATTCTTTCTGAACTATCAATCTTAGAAAAGGTTGTTTAAAAGGTGTCTTTTTGACTTCATAGTACTATGAAATCATTTAAATCTGTTGTATGTTTAGAAGGATGGGAATTTGATTTCCATAATAACAATATTGATAGGCCTGAAGTTTGGTAATTTTATTCCTCCTCCTCCTCCTTTTTGTAGCCTGAAGAAATTCTGGAAATAATTGAGTTATTATTACTTTTATCTTCTATGATATAATTATAACTATTGGCACAACTCAAGAACCTTCTCAGCATGGTTCTAAGTAATTCACTTACTGGTTTCACCTTTTTCTTATTCTAACAATAGAAAAACAAGAAAGCCTCAAGGAACCTTTTTTTTTCCATTAAGTTTGGACCACCAACCTAGCTTTTATAGTTTTTCAGTTTACTAAATAAAGGACCCCTGAAGACTGTTTAAGGACTGTATCTATTCAAAGGGAATAGCATTTTGAAGCATAAGATTGACTGGTAAAATAAAGTGGGAGACAAACCTGCCAGTAAATTTGAGCTATATATACTTATATCTTATCATTTTTGATTTGTATAGATTGGTACCGTGGACAAGGATTAGGATGTAGTATTTGTTTATTCTACCAAGAATTAAACACCAACATTTCTTCCTAGGATTAAAATGTAGTATCTTGACCCATAAAAATGCTAGGATTATTGTAAGAACTTTAAGATAATCAAATAAAACTATAAACGTAAGAACATATAAAAAAATTTTTGAATTATAAATTCAAGAAATTATAATTCTTTTAATGTACAACTGACAAAAAAATGATGCAAATAGAAAAATCATACCATAAAAATGGAATTTGTTTGAGACACCAAGTTGCTAACCTGCTGCAAAAAGCTTTTTATACATTTGTGTGCATTTAGAAATTGAACATCTACTAATCCAATTAGGTTATTACTAAATAGAATATTGTGCATGTGACCAGCACTACTATGCTGCTTTTCCATGTAATCTCATTTGAAATTGATGCACTTATCGTATTGGTGCATAAGTGTGTAAACTCCTCTCCCACCTTGAATGACATGATATCAAGTGACTGGAACTACCCTGGTACCTGATCATCTGTGTGGAACTGCTTTTCAGATAAATCTCCTATGAAAGGGGTCTGAACAAATGATTATCTGAAGATGTCAAATCAGGATTACACAGAGGATGTGGTAAAACATTCCAGTCATATCAACTTCTGTGTTTTTCAGTTGATTGCTTTGGAATCCAATGGAATATTATTTTACAATACCCACTACCAACTTCTGGGAGACAATTTCATAGACCACCAAGTTGTGAAGATTGAATTCTACAGCCATATTGCAAAACTTGTGCCATCTATCATATTGAATCAAAGCTTCAACATAGGCAACACTGTCTTCTGTTGTTGATCAATATAAATACCCTTCATGAAACTACTATCGTGGATTTATCTCATATATCATTCAGTGAACACATTATAGAAGACTATCTCCTTCCTGATCATTACATGTTTTCTATACACAGCAACAATTTAAAGGAGAAGTTCTGTTGGATTTTTGTCCTTGACTTGCAACAATCTTATTAAACCTTGAACCTTAATTTTTCTACTGTTTAATGGTGCTGTTATGGTTTTAACATCCTTCTCACCTCGTCGATGAACTTGAACCTGTCTAAAAAATCTTTAGTAAAGATTATATAAACCATGTATTATTTCTATGTGCACTTTTAGCGATTAAAACTAAGGAATGTGAAAGTCCCTACACTGCCGGAATCGACTATGGCATTATCGATATAGCCATTTATTTTACAGGTGGTATACATTTTTGTTGAATCATGTATACATGCACTCAAAATTAAGGCTGTTCTGGTTTTTACAAGAAGTATTGGATGCCCTATACTGTTTTGTGCTTATAGTTTTTCCAGTGTTTTAAGTTCAGTCAAATTATGCCTATCTGTATCCTACTTTTTGGTTATCCTGCATATAAGTTTGTGTGTGTATATATATATATATATATATATATATATATATATATATATATATCACTTTGTATTTCATTAATAGAGGAGAGTGACATTGCCCTAAAAGTATTTATTTACCCAACCCCTCCACACAAACAGTATGCAACACAAGGTCAGTTTTTAAGAAGACTGATTTGAATTCAGTTTTCCTTTTCCTAGACTGGTTTCCTTACCAAGATTAAAAAGCCCAGTGTGCCCTACTATATTTACCTACTGCTAGAAGGAGAATCGTACAATTCATACTTTTCCCAAGGGTATTAGACACAATGTGAAATGCAAACAACTTTATCCAGACTTTTAAAAGTACTGATTAAAATTAGGTATAATGAGATAAAGTAGGCTGATTAGGCACAAAATTCTCAAAATATAAGAGAAACATTTATGGAATCTGATGAAAACCACTAAAATTTATGAACTTGAATATTTTTTTAATTTTCAAAATTGTTTTGTTTCTTCAGTTTTTATTTCTGTCAACATAGTATTTTACTAATGAACTTTTCAGTTAACTTCAAAAGAAATTTATGCCTTGAAGAAATGACCAAAGGATGACCTGAGAATCAATGAGTTAAAATATAATGCTAAAATGTCATAAGATAAGGCATTGATAAGGCTAGAAATCATCTTCTCTTCAATGGGAAGCCAAAATTAAGATTGAAAGGCAAATGTTATTTGAGAAGACCAATCCAGAAAGACATAAGAGATGTTGACAGTGACAGCCATATCAACCCAGTAAACTGAACTTAGTTTACTCAAGTATCTTTTTTGTTGTTTAAAGTAGTCTCTCTTGGTTGACATGTATGCAAACAAAAAAGAATGAGAAATATTTCTTCTAGACATTTTGTTTGCTTTGTTTCTGCAAGAATTGAAGGCAAGTGAACTTATTTTTGGAGAGCTTTATATTCATATTTTCACTGTAGATTTTGGTAATTACAAATAACTAATATCCATTTTGATTGTGTAATCATAGAAATAATAAAATCCAGATAACTTTGGGAAAAAAAATGAACATTTTCTAGACAACAAATGTTTGGTGTGTACTTATTTAGAGGCAATAATGTGCATTTTTATAAATAGACCAACTGCAACTATAGATAAACTATTGTATCCTTAACAGGTACATATCCTAGTCTGAAAATTTTCCAGTATATATGCACATCAGCATAACATTTTCTGATATACATATATATATATATATATATATATAGAGAGAGAGAGAGAAAGAGAGAGGGGTACATAGATATATGAACATATACCTCTGTATGTATGTGTGTATATATATATATATATATATATATATATATATATATATATATATATATATATATATATATATATAGTATCTGCATGGACATCCATCTTGACAGTTATAAATTGTTTTAAGATTTAAAACCAAGAATAAAATATGGTTTCAATTACTTTATTTTCTTCCTGGCCATTTATCATGCTTATTGAATTCTAAGGGAGAAAATAAGTGTATATGCAACTGCACAGGTTTCCTTTTAGTGTTTGGAGTCAGGCTCCTTTTGAAGAGATAAGCATCTTCAAACTGAAATATATCAGTGACCTTTAAACCATTTTCTGTTTAGGGCTTTCTTGAGAAAATGCACAGGAAAATAAATGAAAAAGGAGTCGTATCACCAAATATCAAAACAGATCAGATTCATGTCTGTTTATGCAAAAATTGTTAATGATGTGTACTACATCAAATATTTTACTTGTCTGTCTTATTTAGTGAGGACTAGTAAACCAGTATTAGTCATTTATATCAAATCTTTTTGGTTAAACATTTTTGTAGCTATTAAGTTGACTTTATCATGAAATATTCATAGTCAAGATTTTTATGTTAGTAATTAACTGGTGTATCAATTGTTAGAAAATTCCACATGAATGACAAACTCAGAATCAAAGAATATACGAGTCCTAAATCTTAATTGATAAAAGTAGTATCTTAAAATTCTAAACTAGAAAAGGATTATAAAAAATAAGAAATATAAGTAAATTAAAATATACTAAGCTACCAAATAATTTCCACTGTCATATTTCTATTTCTAAAGGTATAATGATCTCATTAATTTTCTGATCTTAGAAATTTAAAATAGGTAATCTGGAACTAATTAAATACTCTATTATACAGGGTGCCCCCCAAAATTTGTATTTAAACTGTGTGTTTATGCTAAACTGAATTATTTGAAATTGAACTGTTTTTGACATTAAAACTGTACTTACACTAAACTGAATTGTTATATATAACTGCTTGAATGGTTTGAAATAAAAATGTTTTTGACAAACTGTGTACTCATGCTAAATTGAATTGTTTGAAATAGAACTGATTATTTACATAAAAATGGATTTGGCATTAAATAACCTATAAAGGTTGATATGCCATAAAACCAACCCAAACCAAATCAAACTAAACCAAAAAATTTGGTATTATCTGAGATGTATGGGAAGTTTCAGGAAAATTGATATCATTTCATGATTTAATTGACCAATTCTTGTTTAAATGATCTCAAATTTTAACAGCACGTATAGAAACAACTTGAAGTTGTGTGTTTAATGTTTAAACAGATTTTTTCCATTAAGTCGTATTTCTGTACTTAAAAAAAAAAATGAAACATAGAATTTTGAATTGTTTTTACAAATGGTCCTAAAATTTGAGATCATTTGAACAAAAATTAGTCAGTTTAGTAGATTATGAAATGATAACAATTTCTGAAAATCCCTGTACATCTCAAATGATTATTTTTTTTGGGACACTCTCTATATTAGCAATACAAATCAATTATGAATAAAAGTGAATATCATGAAAGTAAAATAGGATATGAATAAGAAATAAATAGATTTGTAAAGGACAAGAAACATGACGTCATCAAATATGCTTTCTACATTTGTCATGTAACAAGATTCTAGTGAGAAATAAAAAGAAAAAAAAAAAAAACAGGCCTATAATGTTTTACAAATGAAATTCTGTTTAGAACCATTCAAAAGATTAACATTTTCCTATTTTACAATTTATAGGAATGAAATCAGTTTTTTTAAATTGATTGATGAATCGAGTGGAATCTTCAAATATACAATTAATAAAATGATAGATTAACTTGAGTAAAATTAATAATTGTTGTTTTTTTTTTTTTGGTGTTTTTTTTAATGAAAATGATTCCATGTTAATTTTATCACATTATCTTTGTGACACGGAATTGACATTTTAGACTTTAACAATCAACAATTTTATCTGATCAGACAGTATAAAAAATTATATATTTTAATTCTTTAATAAGGAGGAATTTTGGCTATTGTTTATAAAATTCTGATTCATTTTTTTTTTCATAATAATTTCAAGACAACTCCACCTCAAAAAGACCATATTGCAATTGCATACTAATATAAAACTTTGGAGTACCTCTTCATTGCCATTACTCCTAGGTCAACTCTGATCCAGAGTGGTTGTACCTGTTAGGATCCTATCTCTGATTCAAATAGAACTATTTAATCTTATTAGTATTATATTGCAATACTTGGAAACTTAAGTTTGCAAATTAATGAATAATATTGCATAGAATTATTGGAGTTAAGTAGCAATACTTGAATACTGTGTGCAAACAAATAAACTCTGGCACATTTAAAAATTGTTACCCACCACCAACTATTCCTTGACAAACCATTGAATGTATATATACATATATAAAGCTAGGATTTGGCATTAAATAACTTACAAGGGTTAATATGCCATAAAACATAACCAATTGATATAAAATGTTTTAAGGGCTAGATTTTTTGTTAAAAAATCCAGAGGTATTGTGTTGGCAGAAAATTTCAAGTATCTTTTGCAGTAAGAAAGCTAACTAAAAGTAGAGGAAGATATGCTTGAGCAATTTTATAGTTTTCAACTGATAAGTTGATAAATGAAGGTTCTTTCCTTTTGTACAAAATGTCTACATGAAAAAGTGAATAAAGTTGGATTAAAGATTGAAACGTTCAAAATCAAGAACATGTATCAGAGACATTTCAGGTCAAAGTACTCACAGAATCTGTTGTTATTTCTGATTTGAGGGCTGATTTTTGCTCTATCAGTTGTTTTTTGTTTGTTTGTTTTTTTTTTTTTAAAGAAAAATTGCAAAGTAAGTAAACCTCATTTTGAAAGCTATTCTCTATTCTAATCCTGCGAAAATTATTCCCCATTCACTTTAAAATAGCGTTTGATTTACAGTAAAAGGTTCAGTTTCAATTCTAATAGACAGTTTTTAATGCTACAATGATATTTGCATCTTGGTTGTGTGATATTATCACTTTGCTCTTGAAAAAAAGATTTTTTTCCCTAAAAAGTCAGCAGATGAGTCTATGAGATCATTATTACTGTGCAGTGAGTTTGACTCTAAATGGATGTTTCACATCCTCAATTAAAATAAGCTTAGTAAATACTTTTTAGAGACACTTTAAAAAAAAAAAGAAAAATATATTTGATTATCAGTTGAATTTGATAATCAATAATCAAACATTTTCCTTTACATCAGACTCTTTAAGATATTGTACTTTTAGTTTTAGTATCATAAGATTTTGACATTAATAAAGAAAAGACTAGACAAATATTATATATAATCTGACTAATGCTATCAAACTTTTTACAGGATTCTAAATTTGTGTGTTGTGACTAACCCAAGGTTAGAGTTGGCAGAGAATAAAAGTAAATCATCTATTCAGGCTGCCTCAAAGAAGAGACAAGATTGTATTTAGTTAGAACAGCTATCCTGGATGGTGAAAACTAGAGAGGATTTATCAACTCAACTTGGATCAGTATCCAACCTAGGTAGTAGATTTTAAGATTGTTTAAAAATTTGGCTGCTGAAAATGAAAATATTGATGATATATGAAATTTGATATTGAGACAAAATTTTCTAGGGCAAATGACTTTTAAAATAAAATGAAAGGAAACGCTAAAGACCTGCACAATGTTTGTGATTGAAATTAAAATTTGTTTTTGTATCTGTTGTTTGATAAAAGTTTTTCATGGAATGTGCAATGAAGTTCATTGAGCAAGTATCAGGAACAAAATAAACTGATCTAAGATCTTATTTTTGTGCTTGTTGTATTCATATACACTGACAAAGCTTTTGAGGAAGAGGAATTTTTCTTTTTGTCCTTCCTCTTAAAGATATTTTAAGGATTTGAAGCTTTTAGTACTGAGTAGTTTTGCAAGATGAACCAATTTTCTACAGGCCAATGATATTCCTTTCAGAACCAACGTAAAAATCAAAAGAAACAAAAGAACTCCTTATTTTACTGGATATAAAAATGAATGCAGTTGAACTAATTTTGAGAGATTTCTGTTTATAGTCATAAAAACCATCACATCCAAGTACTGGAAAATAGAAAATCTAAGCTTACTAAAACTCATTCAAAATACCTTAGTTCAACACATTTTACCCCTTTTAAAAGGATTGAAGATTTATGAAAAAAATTTCTTTCTCTCGAAAATTCAAAATTTGAATAACAAATGGAATTAAGTTATGTTCCAATGTATAGTTGAGATTAACAAAGGATTGAAACTAATATGATTTCTTTGATTAAATCAAATACAGAGGCATGTGTTTGTGTGTAAAAGCCAGCACTGAATGTAACTAAGTTGTGTTTTTTTATAAGTTATCATTCTGGTAGAAAGGAAGATCTAAAACCACAAAACAAATTCTTTTCTAGAAAATAAAATCCTATGTAAATGTAGTTTTTTTCAAATCAAATTACCTTGTTAGTGAAAATAAAGTTTGAAATCAAATTTTAAGTAAAATGTCACCTTAGATGTATAAAGTGAAGTTGATTTAATATTAAAATTTTCTTTTGTTTTTTTGTTTGTTTTAACAAATTGACTTGTGTTATAATCTTTTTTTTTTCATTTTTACATGTTAGTCTGAAGTCTCAAAAATATTAAATTTCAATAGAAGACTATTTTGAAGTAATAAATAGATTACTGGCCCATAAATGTATACCCATGGCGTAGTTTATTATATCTTTTGAAAAATTTGCAATGTTCAATACAAATATCTACAAAATGGCCAATTTAGCCTCCAACTGTGCCCTCGGGAAAAGCATGAATCCACCCCTCCAAATATGTTTTGTCAGAGTTTTAATCTCAGCTGCTGGAAATTTATAACAATTGGGCAATTTGCTGCATGTCACTTGTAGTGCACAGTGCCATATATTCTTACTAGCACGTCATAAAGAACCCAGAAAAATAGAATAATAAGTAGCTAGCGCATAGCCTAATTTTGGTTTTAAGAATACTTGAAGAATCTTTTAGATAAGTAGAATTATTTAACCTTGTAAACAACTTAAAAAAATATTTGAAAGCTATATTTTAGCTTATTACTTTCCATGATTTTTTACTGCGTTAGCTTTTAAATAATCTTAAAAGACATATTCTGACTTATTCCACAAATGATATCTGATACAATTTATTCCATGAATATGTATCATGTGACCTCAAAGCTCAGTAGCATTTGGTTTCAAGAAAATTATCAACAAAATTCTGTGTCTTGTAATACTTTTATTTATTTTGGATTTACTATCATTTATGTTAGTGCTCATTTTGGTAAAAATGTTTTGGCTTTATAATAGTAGTTTTCATTCCAGTCGTTAACCAATATTTCTTTTATTAGTTAAATATTTTAGAAATATTTTATTTTTATTTGGGTTCAAGTTGAAATATTTTCTAAAAAAAAAGTTAAAACAAGAAAATATTTTCTGAAGATGCTTAATCATCACCAGCAAAAAGAGTTTCATAATTCTTTTGAATAACAAAATAGACGCAAAAGTAAAATGATGTTCAGATGAAATTTTATCCCAAAAAGATATGGTATTCAGTTGGAAAAAAAAGAAAAAAAAAAGTAAGTATTAAGGATAATTTTAAAGTTTTGGATAAAATCTTTCCCCAAACTGATAGAATTTTTTTCATTGGAAGACTTAGTGGAAGCATGGATTTATATATATATATATATATATATATATATACATACATACATACATACACACTTCTAAAAATATGACTATTGTAGCAAATAACCTATTTTCATAATTTAAATGTTTTTGTTTTTTGGTAATGTGCACCAAAAATTATATTTTTTGTATTAGATTACCGAAAAGCTTGTACATTACTCTCAGACGTAGAAGTGAATTTGTAACGTTGTCCTTTTAAGCTATATATGTATTTGCCTAACCCCTCTACCATGAGCAGGATGTGATAAAAGCTTAATTTTAAAGTGGAGTGAAACTGATTTACATTCAGAGTTTTTCCTTCTCCAAGACTAGTTGGTTGGTTTCATGGCATATCAACCATCACAGATTGTTTAATGCCAAAGCCATCCTTGAAGAAGAACAGTTGTGGTACTATTTAATCCTTAGCTGGGAGTGATAAGGAGGTTCATACCTTTTGCAAGGGTATTAGTCTGAAAGTGAATGTTTCAGCATGACAGGAGTTCAAACTTGCTTACTCTGATGTTACAGTTTGGCATGTTAACCATTATGCCCTGGAGATCCCCTTTTGTCTTAATTTGTTACCTAAACAAGGCTAACAAACTCAATCTGTCCTTCAGAGCTGGAGGAGAGAAAAGATGGATTTCTGCCTTTACTGAAAGCATTAATCCAAAGGATTTGATATCTGGTGGCTGATTAAAGGATTGTTGTATGTATGTTATTGAAAGATAGAAAAAAAAAGAATGGCACATCCGAAAATAAATGTAATTTCAATGTCCTTTGAAACTTCTCAAGAACAATTAGGAGTCACCATTCATGTTCACCCTGATCATTATAGTTTTGCAAAAGAAATAATTATTAAATGAAGTACTTCTGATTATTCATTTACTTGAAATTAATTATAATATAAATTCCATAAATAGGATGTGAATCAAATTTGAGCTTTATAATTGTTGAAGTCTTTTTTAAATGAGTTTATCCAAAATGTTTAATATTTTCCAATATAGAATAAGATGTATTAATAATAATAGCATTCAAATCTGTGAGGCAATATATAAACAATAACAAAAGACCAGTGAAGGATTCAGGGAAGAAAGAAAGATGGGAAAAATGAAATTATAAAAAATATATAGTAGATTGTCACAACAGTATTTCAGAAAAATATTCATGAATACATCAAGCTTTGAGAGAATGAAATGTAGCAAGAACTGTAACAAAATTTAATCAAACTCTTCAAGTATTACATCTGTGTGTCAATTCATATAAAATACATGTTTAGAATAATTATAATGCATTAAAGAAAATATCAGGAAAAATTAGAATTATTTGGATAAAAAGTTTAATGTTCACTGCCAGATGTATATAAATTGGATTAGGTAAAAATCCGTAAAATATTTAAACAAATGAAAACTTGAAGATTTTGATTTTTCTTTTTCTAAGACTTTTATTATGTAAGATTTTCAAACATGAATAAACCAATCAAAACTGAGAAAGAATACATTTGAATGAATTAAAATTGTTTAATATTACCATAAATAAAAAGTAAATAATATTGGATTGAGTCATCAGGAGGTGCCTGATTATGGTTATCGTCTCCGGATATGGACACGGCGATCCAAGTTCAATTTCTGGACAAGACTGTTTGCATTTCACATAGCACTAATACCCTTGGGAAAGGTATGAATCCAATTATTCTCCCTTCAGCTATGGGTAAATAGTAGGGCAGACTAGGTTCTTCAGCCTTTGTGAGGCAACTAGTCTAGGAGAAGGAAAACTCAAACCTGCTAAACTCCGCTTAAAAAATTGACCTTGTGTCATATCCTGCCCGAGCAGAGGGGTTTGGTAAATATGGATTGAGTCATCAATAATTTATGTTTTAGTAAAGTATAATTTATTCATGAATAATTTAACAAGGAATTAATTTCAGTCAACAGTATATGTACCCTTATTTTGAATCATCTCTTGACATTTATCACATAGCTTGTTGATTCCTCTCCAGTAAAATTCTGCTGGTTTTAAGTTAAAGTTTTCCACAAACGTTTTTACCTTATCTTCTTGAGACAATTTTTTTTCCATTTAGAGCATTTCGTAGAGAACAAAAAGGATGGAAAGTCTTTAATGTAAAGTGTGGTGAATATGGTGGATGCAGTAGAAGAGAATAAACCCAATCTAAATCTAAGAATTTTTTGGCATGATTCTTGCTGATTATGGCCTTGCATGGAGAGGAACAACATTTCTCTTATTGATGGGTATGTGGCATTTTCTAGGATTTTTTTACAGCTGTTAAGATGATGTCTTCATTGAAGGTTTAAAAGCTCAAAATAAATAATAGCATAGTGATCCCACATTAGAGCATAACTTCCAAGAATCTCTACTTTTCGAGTCAGCTGCAGAGATTCATCCTTTTGCATTGAACATTGTGAGAAAAGACCTATTTTTCATCACTTGTAATGATGATCTTAAGAAACAGGTTATTTCTTTGCTTTAAAAGAAGACTTGTCACTATGGATATGCAATCTTCTTTATTCTTCTTGCTAAGAAAGCCAAAAGGCCAGCTTGCTCACTTTCATTATCTTTAAGTGGTGGCAGATTGTGTATTGGGATGTGTTGAGATCAAGTGCTAATTCTCAAGTTCTTTGGCATGAATTGGATTTCACCAATTCTCTTAAAGGATCTTCATACAGGTCTGATGATAATCCTGGTCTGGATTCATCTTCTACAACATTACATGTCAAATATGCATTTTCACTTCCTCCATTTTAGGGGTGTGAGGTCATAAATTGAATTATAATGTGGATTATTTCACGACTGAAATAAGAATGACTGATAAAATCACTCTTCAATCAAGTCATTTCCAATTGTGTTTAGAACATTGGAAGTTTTTGAAATGTATAGTTCAAACTTGCTTTTAAAAAATGGAAATTTATGATTCAACTAAATATATTAAGAAAGTTTATTTAAAAATAATAATCACAAAAACATAAATAGTTGTTAATATTATTCTTGTTTATAACTTACACTGATTTGATATCTTTAATCTGATATAAAATAAAATGGATCAAACTAAATGATCTGTAACTAAAAAAAACTGTAAAATAATTTCATAATCATGGCATACCAGCAGCATGGATTCCCTTGACTGTTTTGCTATCCATCCCTACTGACCATGGCCCTTGGAAGGTCTTCTAGATGTCATCCAATGTCAACAGAGCACTGGTTAGTGTTATTTTTTTTTCTAGTTGGCCCATACAGATGTGTAGGTGACCATCACTTGTCAATAACAATCTATGCAATTACTGTTATTTAACTAATAAACAGGCTTGATACTCTTCAGGAGATATCTGTAAGATGTTCTTCTAATAACAAATATGAAAACTTTTTTACTGCCCACCTCCAAACTGTAGCTGAGTGTGTATGAACCAAATCAAAATAGTTCCTTCTAGTTCAAGAAATAAAAATATTCTTTATTTGCTGAAGTACAAATTTCTTGTGTTTGTTCATCAATAATTCAAATAAGAAATTTTTTTACTGCCTTACTGCAAAGATAGCAATTGGCTGGGGCTGTAGAATACACTGGCTGCACCTCTGTAGAAGGGTAAGACTCCAGCCCCACCCCCAATGAGTGTCCTGGATATGACAATTTGATGCTGAGATTCCAGTAATTCTGGGGCTTTGAGGGATGGGGAACACCCATTCATTGCCATTGCTCCCAGTTCCACTCTAGTCCAGCATGGTAGCACCTGATAGGGCCCTATCTATGGGTTAGATAGAACTAACGGCACACTTATGTAATCTACTAAGCTTTTTGCTTAGATGTAGCACAAGGCCGCATGAATTGGGCACCCAATGAGAATCAAACTCACTCGTGTAGGTTTGCTAGTCTACCTTGCTAACCATTACACCACCCGAGGTGCCCAACTAACGGCACACTTATGCTAAACTGAATTGTTTGAAACAGAAATGTTTTTGACAATTAAACTGTACTTCCATTTAAACTGCGTGCTTATGCTAAACTGAATTATTTGAAATGGAACTGTTTTTTGACATTGAAACTGTACTTACACAAAATTGATTTGTTTAATATAGAACTATTTTGACATTTAACTGTGTGTAAACAAAATCTGTATTTATACTAAACTGAATTAGCTGAAGTAGAACTGTTTAAATAAGCTGAATAGTTTGAAATAGAAATGTTTTTGACATTTACACTGTGTACTCATACTAAACTGAATTGTTTGAAATAGAACTGATTATTTACATAAAAATGGATTTGGTGTTAAATAACCTACAAAGGTTGATATGCCATAAAACCCAACCAACTATCTGATCAAATTCTGCAACCTCGAAAGAATTTTGCCATAAACAAAACATGAAGAAATCTTTAGAATTCTATGTATATTGTTAAGAAAAACAATTCTGAGCAAAAAAAAAAGGAAACTTAGAGAAAAACCCTGAAATTTTAAAGAGAAAAGATTCTTTTAAAAAGTATTTGTCTATCCAAATGTATTCAATATGTATATTATTTATTCTTATCAGTGAAATTTCCCTCTTCTGACCATTTTCTCCATATAATTTGATACACATTTAACAGCTTTTACCTATAGTGTGCAGTATTGCTTTGAAGCATAAACAGATGATCAATATTTTTATGACTTGTTGATCAGACTGTTTTTTTTGGGGGAGTGGGTGATAGAGCAAGTTTTATATATTGTAAAGCACTAAAAGTGTTTGTTGCTTTTGTCAAGCAAAATCATTGGTGAAACTATCTGTTTAGTACAAGAATACAAAATATTAAAAAGCATTAAAAAATCCATAAAACTTCAAATAATCAATTAAGCACTCAATAACTTGATGTAGGTAAAAACTGACTAGAGTAAAATTTTCAACTTTATTCCTGCAAGAATAAAAAAAAGTTTTCTAGCCAATATATTTATTGGATTAACCTCTTTTAAACTTTTCAAAATATGTAAAATGTCCTTTCATGGTTGTAGAAAAGGAATATCTGGAAAATATTCACCAATTCTTATAAAACTGGATACTGAATTTTGAAACCAATAAAGTTGACAATTTTTCAGACTCATAACAATGCAATGATATATTTGATAGCATTTACCCGAACAATTTGAACAGAGTATTTTCTGATAATTTATTACTAATTTTAACTTAATGGGAAATTTACTCACAGGATACTTTTTTCTGAGTTAAAACAATGGGATTTAAATTTAAAATCTGGATTGAAAATTATTCTCAATAAATCTGAATGAATTCAAGTAGTTTTGAAAATTCTTAAAGCTTTTGCTTTGTGAACAGTTGGTAAAATCAGATTGCTGGGGGTTTTTCTTTTTTCTTTTTATAAATTAGTATGTGAAATTTTCAAGAAAAGAGCAATATTATTATTTGAGTCATCGTAACACTTGAAGTTATTTCTAAACTTGAATTGATAAATAGGAATTAAAGTCTATTGTAATATAAATTTCATGAATTTATTCTTTCTCTCATACTCACAGTGTTATAGTTTGAATTGATAATTTCATTTTGCACATACAAATATACAATGAAAAGTGTTTCTTTATTATATGATTCGGTTTCAGTTTCTTTGTTTAATGGCATATCAACTCTTTGTAGGTTATTTAATGCCAAAGCCATTCTCCTAGAAGAACAGTAGTGGTACTATTTAACCCATAGCTGGGAGGATAAGGGGGTTCATACCATTCCCAAGGGTATTTGCCCGAAAGTGAACATAATAGCGTGACTGGAGTTCAAACTCACTTACTACAATTCCGCAGTCCATCGATTTAACCATTACACCACGAGGACACCCCCTTTATTACATGAGAGTTTCTCAATGAGTTTAGACCTGAAAAAGCAAACAGATTCATAAGATTAACTCATGGATCTGGTGAGAAGTAAACAAGTGACATATCCACTACAACAGCCTCTCCTGCTTGAATGACATAGTAAAATTAACTTGGAAATACTAAATTAGGTAGGATATACAGATACTGTACTGATCCTAGGTAGAAGGTTAAGAGAGCAAGGATTTAGACATTGATCTTTGACAAAATACACAGATAATCTGATCCAGGACCAAAGGGGAATATATAGCAGTTCAAAAAAGAAAAAAAAAATCTTATATACCCAAACAATTTTATTTTTGTTTATCAAGTTGTTACAATTTTATTTTTAGATACAGTTTTAGTACTGGAGACTTTGACAATACATAATACGTAATCATATCTGTTTTCATTGTATAATGTTTAACTAGATGTAATCAAGACCCAGTATTTTTGGTTTAAAAGAAAATTAACTTTCATAAAAAAATATTGTTTGGGGTCTACTTAGTTATTGATAATACTGTATATTTAATTTCTTTATAAGTGTCACTTGTTATGAATAGTTAATATTGTCATTTAAATGTTGTCCATCGCTTGTGCTTGAGTTTAGCATTATTAACACTAAATACTCTAACATATCTTTTTTTTTCTATTTTTTGTTTTATGTATTCATTTTTTAAGTATATTTCATCTGTATACCAGGTTCCATTGGGTGTGGATATATTTGCGGTTGTAGATATCTGAAGGTCATAAAACTGGTTGAAATGATATCAAATTTATTACATTCCATAACAAATAGCCTACAAATTACTAAAATATAAATGTGTATATGCAACAACCCGAGAAAGTAATTTTTTAACTGACAAGAAATGTTTCTTCTTTTTTTTGTGTTTTACAATTGTGAATTAAAGAACGCCTCAAGATGATTGTCAATGATAAAGTGAGTGTGTAGAATAACAATGAAACCTTTGATGAAAATTAAATCTTGGTTTTGGAATTTTCTCTCTTTTTTTAAAGGGAATAATATTTTCATAGCGATGATAAAAATAGGCATTATCTAATGATCTTTTTAATGTATAAATAAAAAAAAATAAAGGATGTTTATTTTTCTTCGCAATAAAGATGCATATTATCTCATTATTTCACGCTAGATTTTTCTCTAATTCAAAGAACTTTTTTTCTGGTTAATCATCTATTTGTCTTTCCCTAAATCTCTGCCACTTGCTCAATTCTTCATAATTCATTATTTCTCATTTACTGTTTAAAACTTTTTTTCTTTGGTTTTTACAAGATTTTTCATCTTTACTCAGTAGGTCTTCATTTACGTAGTGCTTTCAATAAGTTTCCAGACTTTTATGTACAGGCATTTAAAATTGGCATAGACTCTTGAAAATTCACTATGTTCTTGCTATACATCTTATGAGATGACTGACCAATTTTTATGATTTCAGATTCAAATGAACAGCTACAGCAGCAATTGGAATACACCCTACTAAAGCCTGATTATCACAGCTGGTGAATTTGAAAAATCCAATATGGACGTGAGGACACTTTAGAAGAATGATATGCAATAAAATTCTGTTTTAAACTTGGAAAAATGCCAGAGAAACGTATGGAATGCTTCAGACTGCTTTTGGAGCATCTTGCATGAATCGAGCATCAGTTTTTGAGTGGTATAATAGATTCAAGGAAGGCAGGAAGTCTGTGAGGGATGATGAGAGGTGTGGGAGAAGTAATCAAATCAATACACCAGAGTTGATCGGCCAAAGGGTTAGGGTTAGGGTTACTATGTTGAGGTTTTAAGGGAGTTCAGGAAGAGATTCCATCGGAAGAGGCCAGCACTCTTCAAATCGGGTCAGTGGCATTTCCACCAGGACAATGCACCAGTCCACAACTCCATCCTTGTCACAGACTATTTGACCAAGATGGGCATCAAGGCACTTCCTCACACTCCCTATAGTCCAGACGTTGCTCCCTGTGACTTTTGGATATTCCCTAAGCTCAGAGGCTGTCATTATGAGACAATTGAGGAGATGAAAGAGGCGGTGATGAAGGTCATTGACATGCTCACACAAGGGGACTTCCATGGGGCCTTCTAGAAGTTGTTGGAATAGTACAACAAGTGCATTGCAGCCGGAGGAGATTACTTCAAAGGGGACAAGAGTTTCATATGTGTACTATCAATAAAAGTGCCCATATAAAAAAAGCCTGAAAACTTATTTAATGATCCTTGTATCTTTTATTTTTTTTCATTCCACTCTTTAGATGCTCATAAGTTATAGTTCAACTCAAAATAACATTCACCAGTTGAGCAGAAAAGTAAGGATTGGCCCAATTAATTATTTTTGGCTAATTCTTCACCCCACCGTTTCTTTTAATCCCTCGAAACCGGATCTTTTCCTTAAAATATCTGAACAAAAGTGTCACTTTCCTAAAATTTAATGAAATAAAATATTTATGGAAGATGAATTTGTTTTTATCTTTAATAATAATTAATTCTGTGGTCAAGATTATCTTTTACCTTAATAAAATTTGGAAATATCCTTCTTTAAATTCTGATTATCTGTAATTTTAGAAAAATTGTTCCACTCTAAATAATTGGAAAGTTTAATTTTATATAAAATTAAAAAGACTATATACTAAGTGACAAAACCTGATTAATTTTAAAATCCCATTGAGATTGGCAACTGGTATAAAAAAAATCCTCTATTAGTTGGAGGAAAAAATGAAAAAAAATCTTAAATTATGATTTTTAAATTAAAAAAGAAAATCACCAAACAAATCTTTGCATAATTATTTAATTTTAGACTAGAGCTAATATTTGACTTTTCCCAGAAAATTTACCAGAACTCAGAACAGATCTATAAAGATATTCTGCTCAGAATATATTTTCATATATTTCAAATAAATTTCATCATCATCATCATATCGTGCTGGCAGCACGGATATCCCTGACCCTCTCTCGCCACTCCTCCCTATCGTTCATCGCCCTAGGCAGGTCTTCAGGACAACAACCTGTATCCTCACATAGCTGCTGAATGTACGTTCGTGCTGGTCGTCCTGCTTTTGCGCGGCCATGTGTGGGGATCCATAAGAGTACATCTCTTATGAGTTCATCTCTGCTTCTCCAGCAATGTCCTGCATGTCTGGTTCGCCTAACTTGAATAGTTTTCGTGATAGGGGGCAGGTGGCCGTACAGTTGGTGTCTTGTGGGGTGTTGCTGCCAGGACTTGTTGAGGATTGCACGCAGCATTCTTGTGTAATTGCCATCTAGTTTCTTCTCCAGCCGTTTTGTTAGCGTCCATGTAGTGCATCCATATAGCAGTATCGATGTGACCGCTTTGTCTAAAAATAAAATATTTTGAAATTTTAAATTTGTAGAAAAGCAAACATATTTTATTAAAAATGGTACTGCGATAGGATGACAAAATAATTTTAAGAATTAAAGGAAATCAATAATTTGAAAGAGACTGAAAATTTCTCAATGAAAACCAAATTGAATACAAACTTAATAAGATTTAAATTTAGCAAACATTAATTCCAACAAATTTACAAGAGACAATTTTAAATAGAATTAAAACATAAATAAATCTAATCTAAATCAGATTGAAATTATAATTAAAGAAAAATTGAATTAGCATTAATACTAAAATCAAATGAAGCAAATCAAATATAAAAAGCACATAAAATCACTTAACACATGACATGAATAAAGCAGGACGTGGTAACTATTACAGCTGGTTGGTGATCAGCAATCTTTATTTTCATCTGACATTTCAAATGAAGCAAATCATTATTCAACATGTAATTAACTATTTATGGTTCTCATTATATGTGCTTGTCTGCCTGGCCACCTGTTTAACTCTTGTGTGAAATGCATCCAGCTATTTAGTGAGCTTAATAGAAAGTATGATGAGAATTTCTGATGGTTCACAAAGGATAGTTAAGTGTTGGAATGGTAAAAGACAGGATATGATAAAGGAGATTATCATATCATAGTATATAATAAATACTTTCATAGATGAGTAAAATCTATCATGAAAATAAATAAGGAGACTATGAATAAAGGTTTTTTATGAAAATGGTTGGATAAAGATATACCTTCATAAGTAAGGTAGATATGAAAAATGATTTAAAAAATATGAATAAGATATAATCAGAGAGAAATTTTGATGGGAAGGTAATAAATTATATTGCATTCAAATATGAATTGAATAATGTACATTAAAAGAAAAATGGGAAAACTGAATATGAGGTGCAGAAAGATATTTACTACTGGATCCATTTGCAAACCTAAAACAGATAAGTTGTTGTAGAAACAATAAAATTCAGTGGTGAATTGTATAAAATAACATTTTACATAGATGAATATAAGTGTGCATAGATTGTATTGGATATTTAAAGGCTATACGGCTGAAGTTGATTTTTGTGTGTGTGTTTATGGCTGGCTTATAAGTGTTGATCCTTTAGTGACCAGAGAGAAATATAATAAAAAGAATAAATAAATAAATAAATAAAATGTTATATTTCCCGATAAAAGATAAACAGACAAAAGGAACTGGTGTAAAAGAGAAAGTTTGCATGAGCAAAGGAAAAATGTAATAAAACCATAAAACTAAGAAAACCCTTTTGACCTGTGAGTTTGATAAGGAAATCCTTTTGAATGATTTGTTGGTTAAAGTTAAGATATGTGTTCCTTATATATACAATTAAGTTTTCTACATGCAGGAATGCTTCATAAGTGATGTGTTTGATTGAAATTTTATTTACACAGTCAAAACCCTGATATGGGAAAAAATCCATCATAAGAGTGTCAGTCCTCTTATGAGATGGTCTTATCTTGTCTCATCTAAATTCACCTGCATTCTCTTTTTTTTTTCACAAGTCGAGTTAACCAGCTCAGTGACATTGACTGTGATGTTGCGTAGAGTGCTCCAATTTTTAGGACAGTTCTCACAAGTTTTCTTTTGGTCACTCCTTTTTACATTCTTGTTGACCCCCTTTAATGAGGCCTTTTTTAATTACATGTAAATAAATTGTGTGTAAATAGATTAAATGGTTGGTTGAAAATAATGATTAATTATCATAAAGGGTTTTTGGACTATTGTCTTCATCTTTATTGCTATTTCCACAGTGTTTTGGTTGATATGTCCTCCGGCCTTTTTCAGGTGTTTGTTGAACTCGGAGGGCATATCAGCCGAAACGTTGTGGAATTAACAATAAGGATGAAGACAATAGTCCGAAAATACTTAATGATAAAAATCATCAAGCTTTGTCTCAGAAATTTAGACAACTCATGATTAATTAGTTTATAACAATGATCCTTTTGTGTTTAGATAGATTATGACAAATGAAGTAGGAATAACTATTTATTTATGATGTCAGTTTGTCTCTTAGATATTTGTTTAGTATGTAATTTGAACGTTGATATCAATGGTATGACTTGAAAAAATGTTGCAGTGTTTGTAAATCAAATAATTGGTTTGAATATTTTTTTCAATTGGAAATAAGTTTATAACAATGAAATGTGATACCTCCACATACCCCCATGGCAGGCTACCCTGATTATCTCTCTTTGAAGTCAACCAATTGAAAGAACTTACCCTCCCCCCACAAGAGCCAAATGTGGGTGCTATCCTTCCATGTTATTATAAATATTTCTTTGCAAATAAGAGGCTTTGAGGAATCTGCAGTCTTCCATGTGCTCTTAAGTTTGAAGCATATCCATGCTGAGGCTTGCTTGGTAGCTTCTGATAATTTTTTATAGCTTTTCTCTTTGATTCTCCATTAATACCAATGTCAGACATTGCTTTGCTTAGAGAAGATGCTGCGAACACTCAATGTTCTTTTTCCACTGTTGGGTAATGCATTTCCTGACTGTTATTTTGCCAGATTTCTTTTAACTCCTGGTATTTATCGAGTTTTCTTTTGTCAACTTGGACTATGTTCTCTTCTCAAGGGATTGTGAGTTTGTATAACAAGAACTCCTTTCCTAATATTAAAAAAAATGACTCAGCTGTTAAGAGTGCCTTTGAAATATGTTTCGGGAATTTTATCTGTTTCCTTAAGTCTCCTTTCATCTGCCATTTGGGCAAGCTGGTTAAGTCATTTGATTTTGGTCTCAGTCTCTGGATAAATCTTTCTTTTACTCTTACATTAACAAAGTTTGACTCTTTCTGATTATCATTCATTGTTACATATTGCCAGTTCTAATGCCTTAGCACACTCTTTTGCCAAAATCCATATCACCACCTGTACCTTTCATCCCTGAGTCCATTTGAACAGGATGTGTTCTAGGGTTTCTCTACCATTACAGAGATAACAGAGAGAGTGATCTTTCTTTCCCCATTTATGCAGGTTTATGGGGCTGGTAAGACATAGACTACTTTGAAATAAAGCAGATAATAATCTAACCGCCAATTGTCCACCCTTGTGATTTTTTGCTGAATGACATCCTCCTATCTTGTGCATGCACTATGCTGACTGATCTTCACACATTTCTCCTCCAAAGCTGTGCCTGTATTTCTCTTGAAGGAACTTTTTTCTCTGTTGTCTTTTTGCATGGAAGGTACCCTACTACCTAAAATGCCTTTGTGATACCAGTTTGAAGATGAGCCTCTAACTGTGACTTTTATCTTGAAATAGTTGCAATAATTCATGATCTGGTTGTTGATTTTTTTTTTAAAGTTTTTTGTCTCATGATATTTACAAAAAGCCACTCTGATAACTTTGTGTGGTAACAAGCCATATGTGTTTGCCAGGTCCAGCAGGAGGGCATTAAGTCACCCTTCTTTTCTTTGGCTTCTCTAAATAAGTGTGCTATGTTCCCTGTACGTTCTATGCAACTTGGCATGGTCGCTACTCCACTTTTTTTGGGGGGACTGACATGTCCATATATTTGTTTTTGCTAAGAGGTGAAATCAGTCATTTTGCCAATGCACTGAAAAAATGTCCAGGAGTGATATTCTGAATTGGTTTAAAGACTTTGTACATTCTTCCTTTTAAGATTTATATTCCCTCTGCCTATTTCTAAGTTCATTATTTTTCTAAATCATTTTTATTGGATTCCAGAAGTATTTTAAGAGAGTTGTACTTGTTATATATACTTGGTATGACACTCAACTAGGTTTTGCAACAGAAAATTTATTTAAAAAACAAAATTTGTTCAAAAGTGTTTTTTTAAGTGGGGGATAAAGCTGATCTGGTGGGTTTGGCTATATCTTGGATTTCCTTCAAGTGGTTGCTTTGATGTTGAACTCACTTGATAGAGGTTCAGGGTTGATTAGAGTGTCATTAAAACAAACTTGTATGACCTTTAGTAGGCATTGAAAATTATCTCTAAGGTAGTTATCGACTTCTTCACTGCTTTGTTGCAACTGTCTTCTGAATTTATCTCCTGGCAACCTCTTACAGAAACCAAAGGGATCTGAGAACTTCAATCACTATCTAGTTTTCGTTTTCCTAATTTATCTTTGGATTCTTTTCAGCTTTTCCCCAAATATACTCTGAAGTTTTGAGAGTGGCTGTTGCTCTTCTAGGTTGGTTTTTTGTATTGTTTCCTCACATCTTTGTGGCTCTTTTTTTAATCATTTCATAATAGTTTCCCTACAATTTGGTCAATAATGTTCAACTTATTGTTTCATTTCCTTGAGCCCAAAACCTTCAGATTCATTACTTGTTGTTGTTATTATTGTCAGTGTTTTTAAATCTCCTTTCTGGTTTTCCTCTTAACGTTACTTTCAAATATCATTTACTTTGAATGTATCCCATTTTGTTCTTGTTCTTGAACGTAGACCACTTGATTTGCTTAGAGGTTTCATTATTTCAGCCTTGTGTAACAGTTGGTAGAAAAAGGTTGATATGGTGTATCATGGCTCTGCTTCTCTTATATCTTACCAGAACTTGGACCCATGCACTACAACTGACTTGGCCTTAAAGATTCTGGCAAAGTTTTTCACATAATTCTTAAATTTTGGAAACTGACAATGGTTGTAGCTGAATTTTTCTTTTGTTGGGGTTCTCATTCCCCACTATTGGGAACCCCTGGAAATATTCTGCTGTCTGATTTTCTGTTGTGGTTGATGGGTTCTTTTTAACCGAAGATGCAACTGGGTTACTATTCCTTCTTGTTCCTTCTTTTTTGTGTTGTCATCAACTCTGTTGTTCAGTCATCTGGTCTTTCTCACAGGTCATTACACATACTAGAATTTCTGTTTGTTATATATGCAATTATGTTTTCTGCTTGCTGCAATCTCCTGTCAGCATTATATATATATATATATATATGTGTGTGTGTGTGTGTGTGTGTGTGTGTGTGTGTGTGTGTGTGTGTGTGTGTGTGTGTGTGTGTTGCTCTTAAACAAAAATTCAAGACCACATATTGCCCAAGACACTCGGGAAATATAATGATGTTAACTTCAGAAGTTTTCCTCATCCTTTTTACTCTCTGAAACCTTGCTCTGCTGACAATCATCTTTTCAGATCATTGCCACATTTCTAAAGGAGAAAAAGTTTATTCATTATGGAGAAGCTTTAATTGTTATTCAGTGTTTCTTTGCATTAAAAATTTTACATAAAAATTTTATGCTTGGTGGATCAAAAATTTGCCAAATTGATTGGATTCTGTTACAAATAATAATGAGGATTATCTCGATTATAAATATAATTCATCACTCAATAAGTCCTGGGCCTAACTAATAAAACAACAACTTTTTAACAGAATTTGACTTTATTCATCAACATAGTCTTCTTCTAGGGTAATACATGGATTCCAATGCTTCTCTAATGATTCAATGCCTTTTTTGTCAAATGATTTGTTTTTGGCCTCAAAATATGCCTCAGTTTCCAATATCACTTCTTCATTAGAGCCGAATCTCTTTTCCTGGAGCATTCTTTTGAGGTCAGCAAACAACCAGTAGTCACTGGAGGCCAGATCTGGAGAAAAGAGTTGGTGAGGAAGCAGTTTAAAGTGCAGTTCATATGGTTTTGCCATTGTTGTGATCGACTTGTGACATGATACATTGTCTTGGTGAAAGAGAACTTTTTTCTTCTTCATTTGTGGTTGTTTTTTTTGCGATTTTTTCTTCAAACGCACCAATAATGCTATATAATATTCCCTATTGATGGTTCTTCCTTTTCAAGGTAATCAATGAACAAAATACCTTGCACATCCCAAAATACAGAGGCCAAAACCTTGCCTCCTGATGTTTACATCTTTGGTCACTTTGGATGGCTTTCATCTGCTGCTGTCCACTCAGCTGACTGCTGATTTGACTCTGGAGTGAAATGGTGGATTCTTGTTTTATCCATTGTCACATATTTATGCAAAAACTCCTTTTTGTTGCCTTGAAACTGTTGCAAACAACATTATGAATCATTGATGCATTGTTGTTTTTGAGCCACTGTGATCAAACGTGGCACCCCCTTTGAACACAGCTTTCTCATTGACAAATATTCATGTAATATGGTAAATGCATTGCCTTCTGATATCTTCAACTACTCTGCTATCGCATGCAACTTCAATTTACAATCAGCCAAAATGATTTTTTAGAGTTTTTTGGTGTTTTCAGGGACAACTGCCGAATTTGGGTGACCTGAGCATTCAGCATCCTTTGTGTCTGTATGACCACATTTAAAGTCTGCATACCATCTCTTAACCGTTATTTATGATGGAGCAGAGTCTGAATAATACTTATCAAGGCATTGTTTTCCTTGGACAGTATTTTTTTTCATCAGAAAGCAATGCTTTGTCAACACATGAAGTTCAGACTTTTCCATTGTTTTGAAAACTTGTAAAAGTAAAGTTGGCAACTGTAGTCGAGGGCAACCAGGAAGCTCCCTTTTCGATAGGTACTATACCGAGGTGTAAAGGAAGGGCGCTATTCCTTTCCCTGGATTACTCAATTTTACCCTTGAAACGTACCTTATATTGCTGAATGTTAAGCAAGGAGGTATCAAGTTCTATTTTTAAAGTCTTTGGTATGACACGAACTGAGATTGAACCCAGGTCTCCTGGATCATTGGCAAACACTCTACCCACTAAATAACTGTAATTTGTCCACTAATAATCTGATTGGACTCAAATTTTGACATGTGCCATTTGAAGGTTAGAATTTCATAAAAATCATATGGATTTTTGATTAGTGGCGTCATCTATATGTTGGGCCTGGGACTTATTGAGTGATGTGTTATCAATGAAAAACCAAAGATCAGAAGTTTCTTTTCTATCTTTAAAAGTGGCTGAACTTTCTTTTCATCCTAATATATTTAAAACTATATCCTTTATAGAATCCCTTTTTTCAGTTACCTTGTACTCATGAAAAAATCTCTAGTCTGATGATTAGTTTAGGTACCAAGCTATTAGCAGTGAATTCTACAGGACAACTAAATGAGATATTGTTTTAAAAAAATTAATGTTAATTATAATGTTGCTGTCTTTCATGGATATGATATAATTTTTAATTGAGTGTGTATGTATGAATATATGTAATGATGGTCCAAAAACAAATATATAAAAAAAATAACAAAGAACACAATTTTTTAAATGGCTTCAGACAATGAAAATAAACCTTATTTAAATCCTATAAAAACAGATTGTATTATTCTTGAAAATGGTTGAAGACACAATTGAAAGCAGTCCAAACCACAAATCTTTTGGTTGATTTCTACATTCTTTCAATCCAGCTTTATGATTCCTTATTCATAAACAAGAAAAACTTTTTTTTAAATTCATATGTTCTTCCTAGTTAGTTTTTTCTTTGTTTTTTTGTTTTTTTTAACCAAATATATTCAAACCAAAACTGCTGTTGTCATATTCATGCATATAATAATATCCTTGGCAAAATTTTTGGAATTAACACACTTAGAGGATGTTCCCTTAGGTTTGCTATTTAGCAGTAAATAAACTAATGGCAGATAAGACACAGAACATTTTTTTCTTTAATGGCTGAACATTCTTGCATAATAGAATATTCTTAAACAGACTAGATTAAATTATCTAAATTAATGGAATACTTTTTTCTTACGCCATGCAGAAACAAATATGGAATAACCCAATCTTGAAGAAAAAATTATGGATCATCTTGTAAATTGCATTCTTAAAAAAATACCAGCTGAAGCTGAAATATGTCAGTCAGTCAACAGTTTAAAGACAGTTCATGCCGACCTCAATAAACGATTGAGCGTACCTAACTAAAAGAGCCCAGTCTAGTGGGAGGCTGTAGAATATGCCGATTGCATCTCTGTGAACAGGTAAGATTACCCTCCCAAATGCATGTCCTAGATGGTGAGGCTCCAGTTCTGGAGCTTTGAAGAATGGGAAGTCAATTCTTCATTGCTAGTACTCCCAGGTCCATTCTGACCTGGAGTGGTAGTACTTGTTTGGGTCCCATCTATGGGTCAAATAGAACTACTCTTGGATATAGGTGTTGTGGACCAGTAAAAGGTCCGGAAGAAAGACGCGAACACATGATTACGTGAAACAAGCATATTGAACAGAAGTATAAATACAGCATAGGTATAAGAGCATTGAATGTCAGTCTGACTGCCAAAGTGTTTGGCTGGAGTTAACTTAATACCGAGATGAATATTCTCCCCGTATTCATAGTAATAGGAAAAGTTCATTATAGTCCGTAAGGTAGGTACCATAACAATAAGTCGTATCTCTGGGTTGAATAGAACTCGAGTCTTGGGTATTAGTCCTATCTATGGGTCAAACAGAACAAGGGTCAAATAGAACTTTCAACAATTTAACTGTGTGAATACAAATGACTAATGTTAAATTGTTAGTGTTATCTAACCGTACTCAAGATCAGAGTGGACCTAGTTGTAAAGGCAGTGAAGAAGTACTAAACACACTCCAGAATACATCATTTGTGGGTGAGGGGTTTTACCCTTCTGCAGGGTATGCAGTCAAAATATTCTAAACCCCTCTGACAGGGCATTAGATGAAAACTGACAGGAACTGAATGACTAAAAGTAAAATCATTGTTCATAAAAATGAGTAAAAATGGTCTTTGTTTTGGTTTTTTCAAAAAAAATTTTTCTATCAATTTTTCTATCTGCTTCTCCTCTTAAAAATGAAGTCTTTGTAGCATAGTAATTAACCTGCTGAACTATGACATCATAATAATCAAGTTTGGATTCTAGTTGTGCAATTAAGTTCATTTTTGGATTAATAACTTTGGAAAAGGTATGAATCCCTTATCCAACCATCTGTCAGTTAAATGCTACCAATATTGCTTTTCCTCAAAAACAGCTTTGGCATTAAATAACCCACCAAGACTGATCTACTATAGAACAAAAAATCAAACTGAATACTTAAAAATTGCTTTGATTATATGAGGGTCAGCTAAAAAGTTCATAGGCTGATCAAGATAGTTCCATGAAATGTGATTAAATGTGATTTATTTTTCAACATAGTCCATACACTTGGTGTTGCTGTGTTTGCATCTCATTGGTCAAAAAATTTCATCCGCAGATATGTCATCCTTTGAATTTTTTAGCCTACCCTCATGTTATTTATTTAAGGCTTTTGTCGGTTTATTTAGCATTTACTCTTTGTCTGTGGTTATTAAGCAAATCTCAAACATCAATAATTCAAATGTGGTTTGAAAAAATTGTCAAATTTAAAAAGCAATTTAGATGCTAAAACAAAGCCTGAGTTAAAATATGTAGTATCAATGTTTTATTGAAGTTCTTAGATGTATTCTAAAAAAAACTGCTGTCTGAAGTAATCAGACCAAAAAAGTTCTGGTTTGCTGATATATTGTTTGCTACCTTCATATAATTTCATCTTGACAATTGACCTTAGATTTTTGTTCTTATTCAGATCAGGACTTGGTGGCCATTCCATTGTCTTCTCCCTTGTAAATCTTTTATGCTCAAAGAATTCATTGGTTAATATTAGATACGTGAGAAAGAGCATTGTCCCACCTTTTTTCTTTCAGTTCAATTCACAATATTTATAATGAGGTTCTTTTTATTTTCTCTACATCTACCCTCCTTTTTTTTATTATTTGTTTCGCTCTTTATGTTCCTGAATTCTACAATTTGATATTGAAAAATTTTCTTTAAAGGCTCTCTTCTTCTTCTCTTTTGAAAAATTTATTTTGTTTAGTCTCCTTCCTCTTTTTTTATCTTCTTTTTGCTGATATTTACTGTTGTCATTCTTTCTTCATTTTTTCTTTTTTTTTCATGATTTATTTTCAATTAAAATTAGGTAAGATACACCACATTTTAAAGCAGAGTTAATCAATCATTGATGTTCACATCTTGAACAATATTCCAGTCTACAATCTGTCTGAAGTAATTATGCAAATCAAATAAACTTCAATAACTCAAAAAAGTTCTGAACCAATATTTGTCAAATCGAAATTTCTTCCATTTCAGTCCTTAGTAAAATATTTCACAAAATCTTCTATTTTCATTGGTTCGTTTTTAAGATAGTCCATTTTTGTAAATTCTAGATGACCGCAGTTATTATGCAGCTTAAGACCTCAGAAATTAGATAAAAAATACAATTTTTTATACATAATATATGTTGAAACATAAGTAAAGGGAAGAATTTAACAGCTGGTGAAAAACAAAGGAATGTTCACTTTGGAGATATCAAAGGAATGTTACAGAGATGATTGAATGATAAAGAAAAGTGTTAAAAATATAACTAAGTTAAGAACTCAAAGCAAAGGGAAAGGTTTTAAGAACTTGCTTCATCAAGATGAAAGTAAATTAAAGTGAATTATAGTAAAACAATCACTTTTGACAATTGCTCAGATCTTTGAAAAGGCTAGAATCGAGTCAAAAACAAAAGATGTGGAATACTTTATAAATTGGGAACTATAAAAATGTCTCTTCTCACTAGAGCAAATATTTTAAAGCATCAGAATTGACTTTTAAGTAGTTTTCTCAGACAAATCTTGAGTGACATTTGATGGAGCAGATGGATGAACTAAAGGATGGATTTTATCCAATTCAGACATGTTTGTGGCTAAAAGAAGGCAACAAGGTGTGAGTGTGATGATATAAGCTGGAATTGTCAATGAAACCATTATTAGAACCTTCCAAGTTAAGGGAATTTAACTCAACAGTACTGATTATTGTGATTTTATGGACAAGACTTTCTTGACATGGTTAAAGTCTCATAGTTTTAAAGTGAAGTGTGTATTTATGCACAACAGCGATCCACTTCATGTATCTAAGCTTAGTCATGAATTCTTTGAGCATAAAAGATTTATGGGAGAAAATGACCACCATCAAGTCCTAATCTGAATCCGATTGAAAATCAATGGTCAATTGTGAAAATGAAATTACATGATGGTGGCAAACAACATAACAGCAAAACTGACAAATAGGAGGCATTTAAAACTACCATGTTGAAAACTGAACCTGCTGATTTAAAAATATTGATATAAAATAAATGGATAAAAGATTACTGGCTGTTATTGAGGAAAAGGGTTATTGTATTAATGTAAAGGATTCAAAGACTTTTGTGAGTTTGTATTGATCAATTGTAGATGATTTTTACTTTTTATTTAAGTAAAATTTGATCGTTTGGTTTTTGCTTAATAATTTCAGAGGGTAGTTTGTTTTTTTTCTTGAATGAAACATAGAATTTCAAATTATTTTTTGTTTATTCTCTAAAATAGAAGCATTGATATGAGTTCTACATATATAAACGTAGATCACATTCATTAATTTTCATGAGTCCATTCAGCTGGGTATGCAACTGTATCTCAGCAGAAGGATAAGACCCATCCCATCGATGAGTGTCCAGGATATGACACTAAACCATCTGCTAGCAAGGCTTTATTTATGGATCTTGGGGAAATGGATAGTACCCCTTCATTGCCATTATTACCAGGCCCACTCTAACTATTAGGGTCCCATCTCTGGGTCAAATAGAACTATTTAATCATTTACTTGGAACTATTTAACTGTGTGCAAATAAATACTTGTTAAATAGAATTAGCAATGCTTCCCATTATTTAACTGTGTTCAAATGAGCAAATGAATGTTGAATTGAAATTTTATTACATAACAATCCTTGGAACCATTTAACTGTATGTAAACAAATAAGCTCTTCCTAATAAAAATATTCCCTACAAACTATTCACTTGCAAATAATATATATGAAGAGGATTTGGCACTGGTAATCTACAAAGGGTTGTGATATGCCATAAAACAGAACCAAACTAATTTTCACTCTAAAAACCTGTGAAAAATATTTAAATAGATAAAATAGGTTTTAACATTTAGTTTTTGCTCAAGCTTAATACAAAGTCCCCAACTGAAAATTCGTTTGTATGTACCTACCTACCCATGTACACTATTGTGTATTTAAAGCAATTAAGGGAAATTAAGCTTAGATAGTTATATTCTATCAACTATTTGTAACATAGTCACCAATGATTGCAATATCAGTGTTTGGTAATTTTCTGATGGGGAGGGGAAAGCACAAAAATACTACTCATCTTAAGTATTAAGACCTCACAGCTTTATTCTGGCAGTTAAATTTTGGACATTTTGAAAACAAGAAGAAAGGAATAATAGACATGATGTGTAAGCTTCTTTGTCCCTCTTGGAAGAGGACTCTTCTCAAATCTTTGATTCATTCCTCATTCTCTATTGATGCAAATGTTCATCTCTTTGTACACCAGCCACCAAAAAAAGAGAACTGTAAAATCTGTCATCCTATATTGAGATTCATTGAACATGTCCCCTCACCACCACAGCCTGCCTCAAGTGGATAACATCATTCACCTCCAATCACTATTTAGATGGCCAATCACTAGTGACCTTGGCAAAACCTGGTCCAGGATGCTAGATCAAGCATATCTTACAACACCTAGCCCACTGGAAGAGATGTTGTACTTTGACAATTTGTTTTTTTCTCGCTGTAGACATTTTTTTCATCTGTTTCCACCCTGATACCATTTGTTTACAATGTTACATTATTTCAATTATCTATAACTATGGTTAACCATTTCCAACTAATTTAGTTGCGACATGAACTGAAGTTAAAGATCTTGTTCAATTTCTAAAGAATCTAAAAGAAAAATTCTCTGTATTCTCAACAGATTCCACATCACAAGATCATTAATTAATCCATTGTCTCACTGCTAAATAAGTTAATTAAATGCATTAAAATCTGCAGGATTCACATGTGTCACAAAATGGTCACCAATTATACAAATTATATCCCAAGGAAAGAGAATCTAAGTTGTTCCTTTTTCAACCAAGCAAATCACTAGCAATTAGTTTTCTCATTTCTAAAGCTTCAAGAGAATTATTGATATTTTTTTTTCATGCAGAAAAAAAAAACTGCAACTAAATATTAATGAAAATTTGACCAAACTGTCACAAGATATTATAACCAGACTAAGAAATCTCATTCTTAAGACAAATGAATACTTTAAGTCTATAATTGTGTGACTAATTTGGCAAATGTTTCTTTTCCATTTTTTTTTTTTTAATTTTGTTTCATTAAGAAGTTTCATATTTAACCTAAAAGTTTATGGTTGCTTAAACTAATGAGGTAATAATACAGATTACAATTTGCAATCAACATTATTTGCAGTATGAATCGGAAAAAGCATAAATATCATAATTCTATATATTAGAGAGAAAAAATGTAGCACTCATTGGCACAAAGAATGTTGACATTCTCTAATGATGAATGCTGATCCCTCTTGAACCCAAAGCATTGAAATAGAAAATAAAATACAAATGACAGAAAGAAGCTGCTGTTCAAGGAAGAACTTTTAGATTATACCATTTAGAAAAAGCACATGGGCAGATACTGAAAAGTGTAGGTGATTCTAAATTCGTAAAAGGTCACACAGAAGACAAAAAGTGTGGAGAGCATAGCTGACATGTAGAATTGCTGTCAACTTCCCATGAACTCTCACCGCCAAAAACTCTTTCTCTCTTTCCTAGATGCTCACTCTTTCCAACATTCCTTTAAGAATACGATTATTGGGGTTGATGTAATGTATATTTTTCATTTATATATATATATATATATATATATATATATATATATATATATATATATATATATATATTTACGTATGTATAAGCAGAAAGAAGACAAAATAAAGACACTTCATTCTTATGGTGCATTCAATAAGTTTCCAGATTTTTTTGGTACTGGCATTTAAAATTGTCGTAGACTCTTGAGAATTCAGTATGTTATTGCTATACATCTTATGAGATGACTGACCAATTTTTATGATTTCAGATTCAAATGAACAGCTACAGCAGCAATTAGAATACACCCTACTAAATCCTGATTATCACAGCTGGTGAATTTCAAAAATGCAATCTGGACGTGAGGACACTTTAGAAGAATGGTATGCAATCAAATTCTGTTTTAAACTTGGAAAAGATGCCACAGAAACGTTTGGAATGCTTCAGACTTCTTTTCGACCACCTTACATGCATCAAGCATGAGTTTTTGAGTGGCATAAGAGATTCAAGGAAAGCAGGCAGTCTGTGAGGGATGATGAGAGGTGTGGGAGGAGTAAAGAAGTCAATACACCAGAGTTGATTGGCCAAAGGGTTAGGGTTAAGGTTACTATGTTGAGGCTTTAAGGGAGTTCAGGAAGAAATTCTGTTAGAAGAGGCCAGCACTCTTCAAATCGGGTCAGTGGCATTTCCACCTGGACAATGCATCAGTCCACAACTCCATCCTTGTCATAGACTATTTGACCAAGATGGGCATCAACACAGTTCGTCACCGACCCTATAGTCCAGACGTTGCTCCCTGTGACTTTTGGATATTCCCTAAGCTCAGAGGCTGTCGTTATGAGACAATTGAGGAGATGAAAGAGGCTGTGATGAAGGTCATTGACATGCTGACACAAGAGGACTTCCATGGGTCCTTCCAGAAGTTGTTGGAACGGTACAACAAGTGCATTGCAGCTGGAGGAGATTATATCGAAGGGGACAAGAGTTTCATATGTGTACTATCAATAAAAGTGCCCATATAAAAAAGCCTGAAAACTTATTTAATGATCCTTGTAAATCTGCCTTTGTCAACTCTTTCTTGGACCACCTGACTTTATAAAAATAATCTCATGTTTTAGATATTCTTTTCAGCCCAGTCAAGTGGGGCAGTAGAATATGTTGACTGTATCTCGGCAAAGGGGTAAGAACCTGCGACTGCCTTGGATATGACATTAAGCCATTCGATGGTAAAGCTCCAGTCCAAGAGCTTCTGAGGATATGGAGTACCCCTTCATTGCCATTACTGCCAGATCCACTCTGATCTGGAGTGGTTGCACTTGACATGATCCTATCTATGGGTCAAATAGAACTGTTTAACCATTTAACTGTGTGCAAACAAATGATTGATGTTAAATTATTAGCATTCCATAGCAATGCTTGAAACCATTTGATGGTGTGCAAACAAATGGACAATGGCTGGTTCAAAAATACTATCTAAAAACTACTCGTTTAAAAATCATATATTTAATATCTATATGTATAAACAGGATTTGGTATTGAACAACCTCCATGGGTTGATATTCCATAACACCCAACCTTCATTACCATTACTGCCAAATCCACTCTGACTCAGAGTGGTAGTACACATTAGGGTCTCCATAAAATTGTTCAATCTTTTACTAGGGGTTATTATTATCAAATAGAATTATTAGTGTTAAATTGCAATGCTTGATACCATTCAACTGTGTGCAAACAAACACGTTCTTATTCGTTTAAGGATAAAGTTACCTACAAACCATCTACTTGAAAAAGTACATTTGAAAATAGGATTCAGCATTAAAAAACCTACAATATCAGTGTTTGGTAATTTTCTGATGGGGAGGGGAAAGCACAAAAATACTACTCATCTTAAGTATTAAGACCTCACAGCTTTATTCTGGCAGTTAAATTTTGGACATTTTGAAAACAAGAAGAAAGGAATAATAGACATGATGTGTAAGCTTCTTTGTCCCTCTTGGAAGAGGACTCTTCTCAAATCTTTGATTCATTCCTCATTCTCTATTGATGCAAATGTTCATCTCTTTGTACACCAGCCACCAAAAAAAGAGAACTGTAAAATCTGTCATCTTATATTGAGATTCATTGAACATTTCCCCCACCCCACAGTTCTGCCTTGAGCGGATAACATCATTCACCTCTAATCACTACTTAGATGGCCAATCACTAGTGACCTTGGCAAAACCTGGTCCAGGTTTATGAAAATAGTATTCAGCATTAAATAACCAAAAAGAGTTGATAGGGCCTCAAATCAAATAACCAGTAACTGATATTCCTCTTTCATTCATTTTCTTCTCAGATTTAAAAATAATTAGAATTATTCAGGTAAAGAAAGTGAATCCCTTAATCAGGATTGGAAATAAAGCAAAGAATTAAAAAATAGTCAAATCATAAATTCTTGTACATGTTTAAAAGATGAGAAACAAAATGGCATTAATATTAGAGACAAGAATGAACAATGAACAAGAAAAAACAGATCATCGTAACTACAATTTATGTGAACGGTGGAAAAAAAAAGGCCATCTCTAATTAATTATACTTTCTTTTACTTATCAGTTCATGTCAATTAAATTTTTTTTTTGATAAATCACAATATTTAACATTAAAATTAATTCATTATTGGCGGAATATCAACTTGTAAGTTACAGATAGAACAGAATAAGTTTACTCTTGATTTTTTTTAGTTTTTGTTCAATATTTGTTAACAAGCTTTACTGAACAATTATTTTTTATATTAAAAAAATAAACAAATAAATCAAACATCATAAAAGACTCTAAGTAAAAATACTTTAGCAATATCTTTTTTATACGTCTATATGATGGTCATTTGGTCATCTTTTTTATTTATTCCTTGTGCTTATTTCATTGAATTAGGAAAAGTTTCTGACATTTAAAAGCTCTGCTGAAGAGCAGATGATCACAAATATCATAACTGTATTTACCCACCATTTATGCATGAGCAGGATATAATACAAGGTCAATTTTTAAATGGAGTTTAACAAGTTTGAATTCAGTTTTCCTTCTACAAGATAAGTTGCCATACCAAGGTTAAAGAGCCCAGTCTGCCTTACTATTTACTCCTAATTGAAGAGAGAATAACTGAATTCATACTTTTCATATAAGCACAATTTGAAAAGTAAGCAGCCTCATCCAGGCTCGGACCCAGTTTGCCATATTCATTTCTTATGATGATCATCAAAATATTATCACCTTATAATTCATAGAGATGAAAATGTACTTATTGGTTCTGCTCTAATTATCAGTGTATATTTTTAATGAATTTGTGCTTGATTAAATGGTTTATTGTTGCATAAAGGAAAACACTGACCAAAATATCCATAATTCATACATAATAAATGAAACAAACAATAAAAAAATTAATATTTTTCATAAAAGTTTTTAGCTATAATTAAATACAGTTCAGAACTTTCAATTCTTGTCATTTAATTTTTTTCCTTGACTATATTTCAAGAAAAAACAAATAAAAAAGGATCTAATTGTTCTTCTTCCATAATAAGCTATATATGGAGATAGTTTTGGAAGATATAGTCCGTGTATAAGAGATGATAGGTTCTCATAATATTTCCATAATGGCTAATTTGGCTGCGGTCAGAAATAATAGGTAATGCTGTGAGTTTTTAATTAGTGTGCCTCATGCTTGACCTAAATTCTTTCTGAATGTTCAGTGACATTTATCACCTTGTCTTGAATTATTAAATCAATGGACAAAGCAATGGACTGCAGAAAATACTTAAAGTTGGTTCCTGATGAGAAGAAAATTAAAGTTTGTCACTTGACTTTAATTTTCAGAAAACTTTAGTCAACTTTATTTCTTAGGTTACTGAATAAATGATAGCTTTATTTGAAATGTTGTTTATAAAAAGAGAGGATCTCATTTTATAACTTGGCAAAGTGCCATTCCAAGAAATTGTCTTGCACCTGAATTAAAAGGTGTTGTTTTTGATGTGTTGTATTGAAAATATTGAGGGTATGTGAAAATAATATCATGGTTCAAGTTTAAATGATTAAGAAGAAAAACTTTTTTGATAGTTCATGGGTGTATATTTTTGTTCTGGGGAGAAACTGAACGTGTCAACCAAAAGTGTTAAAAAGTTGGGGTTTTTTTTATATAGTTTGAGTTAAAAGGAAGAAGAGAGAATAGTAAGTAAATAAAAAAAAATGATAAAAAAAAAATGTTTTGGGAAATGAATAATCTTAACATAATTTGTATACTCAATAAATTCATTTGTTATCAGTATTAACTCAAAGATTAATTAATTCTTGGTGGAATATGAACTTTTAAGTCACAGAAATAACAAAGTAAGTTTATTCTTGCTTTTTTAGTCTTTGATTGATTGATTTTAAATGCATGTCAACTCATCTTGGGTTATTTTATGCCCAAAGGTTTAGAGAAATGCGTTCACTGTATGTAGATATTTGCATTTTTTGTGTTTATTTTTTTTATGTATAGTCCTATCAAATACAAGTAATTTTTAAGCTGACCTATTTGACTCATAAATAGGACTCTAACTAGTACTACCACTCCAGGTCAGAGTGGAATTGGGAGTAATGGCAATGGAGATGTACTTAACATTTCCCAGATCTCCAGAACTTGAGTTTCAACATCAGATGTAGTTTAGTGTCATACCTAAGATACTCCTCTTTTAAGTGGGTCCTCCTACTCTAAAAAGGGTACTGTAAATGTATTTCAAGCCCATGGGGGTTATTTTAAGTGGTTCCAGTAAAGAGGGTACTGTAAATGTATTCCAAGCCCATGGGGGTTATTTTCATCCTCCTCCTCCTATAATATCACCCAGCCCTACTAAACAAAATTTTGTTAGTACTGGGTTCTGTAGGAATTAGACTTACTTCAAACTGATTTTTAGAGAAGAGTATTTAAAATCCTGGTACTTTCTGTTTCCTGTGAATTGATCAAACCATTGGTTACCATTTGATCATTTTAACTATTGAGCTATTATCCAAAAGAACCAGTGTTAGTCAAATTCACCAATGCAAGAAGCTTTGTTGTCATTGTTATTTTATTCTTTTCAATCCTTCTTTGAGAGATTGTTCCACTAAATAAAGCAATGAATCTACAGTGATTGATTCCTTAGAGGTATCTATATTTGTGTTAGATTATAGTCCAAGGAAATTATCTCATACATCTGACAGTGTGTAACTCACCCAACTCAATACATTTATGCAGGAATGAAAAAAAGTTTGGGCTAAAACAGTTATTTTTTTTCTTTTGCATTAGTTTTTCTTTATATTCAACACTACTTGGAACACTGCATATGAGTAGGTTCCCTTGTTTCCTCTGACTATAAATATTATATATTACACAACTTTTTGTCATGGTTAACATTGTCCTTGCTGCAAAATTTTTCCTTTTTTTATTTTCCATTTTTTTTTCTTCCCTTTTCTCTAAACAGTAAGATTTTTTTTCTCTCTTTTTCATTAATATTCTTCTATTTCTTTCCTTCTCTCTCTCTCTCTCTCTCTTCTTTCTTTGGCCACTGGATATTTATTCTATGTAGTTTAACGCTGTTTCCTCTTTCTCAATTTAATTTCTGTTTTCTTTTTTATTATCATTTCTTTCCCTTTTCCCTGTTATTTGTCTTCCAATTTGTTTACTCAAAGAATATTTCTGTTTCTTTACATTTCTAAACATGTTGTGTATTTCTAGTTCTAGATTTTCTTTTAGAAACTTTCCCTCCACCACTCCTTTCACTTCCTCCTTTTCTTTTTTTTTTTTTATAGTTTCCTGTTTTTTCTTCCATTTCTTAAATGTTCTCCCCTTTTTTTTCTTCTTCTCATTTTTACTTCACTCTGCCTCTTTTTGTTACTTTTGAGAAAAATAAAAGAACAAAATTTACTACAAAATCTTTACAAAACATTGAAATGCAACAAAAGGGAGAAAAAATCAAATGAACAGAGATAATCAAATACATCAATATTTCCAGTTCTAAAAGGAAAATGGCCTTCAAGACTTGGGCAGTATTGTACATTTATGTCCCCTGTTGGTGCCAAGCTGTCTGTGACTATCTTTTTGAATGTGGAGCAAAATCATAATCCATTTATTGACCACAACATCCTCTGTATTTCTCAATGAAAAGGTTTATAGAAGACACACAAGTACCATTAACTCATAACCAAATAATTGCTGACCCCATCACTCAGACGTTAACCATCCCCTTACAATCACACAGCTCATCCTAAATGATAGATCAGTGATCAAAACATTAAAATAGAAGCTACAGGTTTTAGAGTTTAATCTTGAGTTTCAGACATAATAATTTATCATTATAGTAGTGGCTCAAATTACCAAAAGTCAGATTCTGTTTTCCAGGTTCTGATTATATTGGTTGTTAGAGAAAAAAAAAAGAATAATAATCTAGAAAAAAGAGAACTGACTTAAAATCAGAAGAAAATGTTTTTCTTGCAATACATGATGCAAAATGTAATATTTATCTTGTGATTATGATGTAAATCAAAATCTCCATGGCTTTGTCCAACTCAGAGTTTTTTTGATTTCTTACAGCAGTTGCCTTTGCTTAGTGTCTCTATTTCTTCTCATCAGTACTTGAAAAAGTTTTATTTCATTGTCGACTGATTGCTGATTGCAGTTGCTTGTCTATGATTGCTAACTGTCAGATAATCTGATATTGAGTACAAAGAAAGTTTCTTTTAATATTGTTGAGGTATGATGCTTTCAAGTAGAATGCTTGATAATCTGATGGCTCAAACAAAGTCTATTATCTTGATATTCCTCAACACCCAATTATCAATGCAACATCTAAAATCATATGACATTGAATGGAATAGAAAGTGTCATGTATTTTCAGGACTTGGCAAATCATGGCTCTCTACAGCTTCCTTTATTAGTAAACTGTTCCTGGGAGAGATAGTGGAGTGGGTTTCCATTGCTTTCTTGATGATTTGAATTCAGAATTGCTTTTCTCCTACATTGGTTTCCAGAAATTTTGATTAGAGTCCTGCTATTTTACCTGGAGAGAGTTAGGGTGTTGGAAGAAGTGGATTGATGATTAATTAGTGCAAATCCTTGGCTGGAATTTAGACTCGGCTCAATGATTCCATTTTTTTGCCTCTTATAATAACATTATCCCCATTTCATCAACCCATTAAAAAGTGTTAATTTCATGAAGTACAATCTCGACAAGAGAAATTCATTCACTGATTGATAAGTTTTCATCAATAAAATTACTCGTTTAAATTGATGTACCTCAGATTTTATATAAAGAATCTCCATTCAAGCTTGAAAGCAATATTTTTCCTTTTTTCATCTGAATCATTATAAATCTTTTTAAAATTTCTACCATAACCTAGTAATCTGTTGAAAACCATTCAAAACTATCCGATTACAGCTTCTTTGTATTTCAAATCTATCAAACTAAAAAATGATGCATCATACTGTTGAAAAGAAATTATTACTTACTCATCTAATGCAATTGTTTAATATGTTAGTTTAGACTAATTTTTTCATTTTGTTTTTTTTTGGTCTTGTACCTGCCAGATTTCCTCTAGTTTTTGTATTCTCATACTGAAAGGCCATATACCTTCTTTCCTACACACATACACATCATTATATTTTGTACTTGCACTTACGTATTGTTGATACTGTCTTCTCCTGAGCAAACTTTTTGCTATTTTTTCTCATTGATGAAATAATTGCCAATTTGAAATTTATTAGACTGCAGAAGAAAATACATGAGCTAAATTCATAGTAAAGCTTCTTGTGTAAGCATTTCATATTGTTGCTAGGTAGATTTTCTTGTTTTGTGCTGTAAAAAATAATTTATAAATAACAATAGGAAAATAAGATCTTGAATGATTTGTTTCAATATGTAAATTTCAATCTTGTAATAGATTTATAATGAAATAATCACAGGAATATGACTTTCCCCCCCAAAAAAAATAACTTTATACATGGGTTTGAATGGATCTTTTTTTTTTAGAAATTATACATTGTTAATCAGGATTTAGGGTTTTATTAAAAATAGACATGGGCGAGTCTCTGCAGTGTCGTGGCTAACATACTGGACTGCTACATCATAATAAGCAAGTTCAAACTCAGTTCATATTATTATATGTACTTTCAAACTAATGCCCCCTTATTTCCCCCTCCCCAGCTATAGATTACATAGTACCTTCAGTGTTTTTCTACAAGGGTTGCTTTGTTAAACACTTATTCAGATTTCGTTCAGTAACAATATAAGATAATTTGTCCATGTATATCTTATAACATATTCCTTATGTTACATGGTTCATGTTGAAATAGTTTTAAAATGAAATTAATGAATTTTGGCAAGAAGAAAAAAAAAGTTGTTCTAATTTCAACATGTTGATGACAAAAGAAATAAGTTCATAACCTCTATGAAAAAAGAGGTGGCATATAGTCAAAATATTATATTCTTAGTTGAAATGGTAAAAATAGTTTTAACCTTTTTAATAGATTTTTGAATGTAACTAAGGAAAAGAACAAGGCAGTCAAATCTATGAGTACATAAGTTTTTTTTAGATAAAATTCATATTTCATAACCTGTTTGCATTATGGGAGTGAGGCTACTCATATAGCATATCTTGTATAGGAATAGCCTTGTGTAGTCCATCCCTCTCCAGGTCTACAACTGGTTTGAAGTCAGTTTTTCTTCTCCTAGACTGCTTGTCATTCCACAGTTAAAAAGCTAAATTTGCTCTACTATTTTACCAATAGCTGGAGAGAGAATAGTTAGATTTATACATTTTCCAAGGGTATTAGTGCTCTGTGAAATGCAAACAGCCTCCTTCAGGTTTTAAACTCCATTTCTTATGACAGTAACCACTATGCCATGACCGCCTCCAATTTCAATGTATATTATACACACACACGCACACGCACACACACACACACACACACACACACACACACACACATATATATATATATATATATATATACATATATATATATATATATATAACATCATACATATATTCAGAGTGAGTCATGGGCCAGTATGATAAATAGGATTTTTTATTAAGTGCCTTATTTCCTTGTATATGAATCATTTCACTGAGATTCTTATTCAGTTTATTTTATTATCAACCAAACTGATTTGACATGGTTTTACCATAGTAATTTGTTTAGTAATCATTTCAAAACAAGTTCTTGTTACATTAATGTTGAAAGGTTCGGCTTGTTTACAATAATTTTGTTTATTAGTAATATGGCTTCTTTCATTTGCAGTTAAATACTTTCTGAAAAGTAGTAAAGCACTGAGGAAGCAGTCATTTTGACCATCACTTTTGACATGGCTACTTGTAACATCTGCCAGTCTGATGAATGTGAAATTCAGAGTTACAGGAGAGTATTGGGTGGCTCCAATCGTAATTATAGGTTTTTAAACTAGCTCTACCATTTTGGCCTGGAGCACTTTGTGAAATCTTTACAAAATAAATTCTTAGCTTAATGGGAGCAGATTGTTTGCTATAATTTTGGTTATTTGTATGCATATATGTACATCGATATTTATCAATATTAATATAAAAGTTTTGGGCGAGGGATTGCTTAAAATGAAGGAAAAAAAAATTTGGGCTTGATTCTGTTAAAAGCAGAGACAATTAAAAATTTCAAGTATTAACAAACAAATATTGCAGATGCTTCAATGTTGGATTTGTACTTTCATCAAATATTGTGATGGATTGTTTGTTTTATAATAATTTTTGGCAGAATGTGTGGTGTGAAATAAGAGGAGTAGAGTATTGCATAGTCTTAACACTGTGTTATCTTATATTGTACATAGTCATGTGATTCTTGCACTTGGTCAGCTCCCATTTCCTCACCTCTCACTTTAGTTAATTCTTCACTTATCATCTGGTCTCCTCGGTTGCTCTAATGTCTCTTTTGTGTTGCCATCCTTGATTTTCTTCCTTGATGAGAAATGATTATGTAAGCACAATTTCATATGCACATTTTACTTGAATTTATTGGTGACTTTTAACCATTACCCTATTGCGACCTAAACAAAGAGCTAATGATAAGAGAGGAGATGGAGAGTTTGACCACTTAGGTTAAACACTTCTCACCAAGTGACTAAATCATTTTTAACTTTAAAACCATTTTGCTCACCTGACTGAATCCATTTAATCAGAGCTGTGGTTTCAGATTGACTTCAAGTTCAGCAGTTGTCCATCATTCTCCTTGACACAGTTGCATTTTTCTACTTGGGACTTGAATACTACACTGTGTCAAAAATAGATCTCACCAGTGTATTAGGTAACAGGAGAAGGATAGAAAAAATATTAAAAAAATAAAGAAATAATGATATATTATCTCCTCCTCCTCCTCCTCCTCCTCCTCCTCCTCTTCTACACTCCTTCACTCACCCATCCTTTGTTTTTTGACTTCAGTACAATTTTTGCTGTCAATTATGTATATTTGTCTGAGATAAGTAGCACAGTAGGAATTTGTCAACACTTTGATGTCAGCTCTGTCTTTTGATTACATAATTTACTGACATCTGGGTCTTCCTAAATGCATAATTTCTCTCCAAGACATTGTTGCAACTCTTTCCACCTTCTGGTGCTTTTGTATTATTTACCATTTGATGATTGGTAACTTTTCTACATCAATCTTAATCTTCCATAAATTGCTCACTGGTGTGGTATTATTACCATACTTCTGAAGAAGTAATTATATATATATATAGCCTGTGTCCTCTGCAGAGAGGTAAGACTCCCCACTCCACAAAAGAAGGGTATCTTAAGTATCTCACTGAACTGCATCTAAGGTGAAGCTCCAGTTCTGAAGATCTGGAGTGCAAAGTATCCTCTCATTGCCATTACTCCCAGGTCCACTTTGACCCAAAGTAGTAGTACCTGCTAGGATCCCATCTATGGATCAAATCTATTTAAGAATTATTCATATTTGATAAAACTGCAAAATAACCCTTTTAAGAAACCAGAAAAATCTAAATATGTGTATGATTACCTAACCTCCAGGCTTAAAATAACTCTCGATAGATTGACATGCTATTAAAATACATCGATCAATCAAAAATTTTCAAGTTATTCTGGGATTAGATATCCCTGAAAAAAAACAATTTGGAATGTTTTTACTGGATGACATGTTAAGAATCCATACACACTTTATTTGGTACAGGACATCTCTAAACAAATGCCTTAACCTAAATTTTCTCATAATAGAATATATAACATGTGTTTTAAGTGCATTTGTCATGGAGAATAATAACGGAAATAATACAATCGGTAATTTTTTACCTTTTAACCCATCCAATTTTAGCAAAAACTAAATATAATATTCTACTTTTTGGGGACAAATACATGTAAACAGCCAGAAAAAAACAATCCGCAAAGAAGAAATTTTGAAGAAAACTCCAATATTTTAGAATTAAGTTTGTTTTGTTTTAGAATTTTCTTTATTTTAGAATTTAAGTTGGTTTTATTTTCTTTTTTTTTCTGCTGAAATGTGGGTGTTTTTTATTTTAAGTCTTTTCATCCCTTATAAAAAAGAAAAAAAAAATCCCCCTCCCCACAAATAAGCATACTTAACACCTTCACCCTCTCCATCTGATTTCCCTACAAAAAAATGAAAAAAAATTTGGTTGTCCAGAAGTGGGTGATCATTTTATGTTAAATTTATGTAAAAAAGTGACCCCCACCAAATTCAAAAATATTGGGGCTTTCTTCAAAATTTTTTCATTGCGGATATTTTTTCTGGTCATTGACATGTATTCACCAAAAAAAGTAGAATCTGATTTTTAGTTTTCGCTAAAATAGGATGGGTTAAAGGGTAAAAATTTACCCTACAATCAAAGTAAATATAAATAATGAAAAATTCCTTATAGGAAGTGAAACATGTTTATATTTTGTGGATATTCACTGTTAAACTAGGCCATTGGCCTAATGAGTAGATAGTCCAGGAGACCTGGGTTCAATCCCAGGTCAAGTCATACCAAAGACTCAAAAAATGGTACTTGATGCCACTTTGCTTAGCACTCAGCATTATAAGGTTTGGATCAAGGGTAAGTGGAGCAATCCTGGGAATGGAGTGGTGCTCTCCCCTTCATCTCAATGTAGTAGCTATTGAAAAAGGAGCCTTCAGGTCACCCTCGACTTAAAAGGTTATCACTATGACATAGTAGTGGGATACTCAATGAGGATTAAATTCAGCCAAAATATCTTTTGAAACAAACTGATCATCATTCTATGAGAAGTACTGAATGCAGTAGAATTTGCCGTAAATCTGATTTTATCCCAGTTCCTGAATCAATGTCTGGTTTCAATCTCAAAGACGACCTTATTTAAAATGGGTTAGTTTCATCCATGCAGTTGGCTCCATTTTACTGAACTTCATGACTGATTGATTTTAAAATCATATCAACTCATCTAGTGTTATTTTATGTTTAAAGGTTAGGGAATTGTATTCATTGCACATTTATTGTTACATTTTTTGTATAGTGTTTTCTTTTATTTTTTTGCACACAGTTCTATTGAATTAAATAGAAATATATTATTTAAACAGTTCTATTTGATCCCTAGATGGGACCATAACATGTACTACTACTCAGGGTCAGAGAAGACCTTTGAGTTATGGCAATGAAGATGTGCTCCACACTCCTCAGATCTCAAGAACAAGAGTCTCACCATCAGATACAGTTTGGTATAATACCCAGGCTACTTCAACTTTTTGGATTACATAAATGAATGCGTGCTCATCATATCTAAGCTTAAATACTTTCTGGCTTTACTATGCATAAAATAGATTTAATTCTCATGTCTTTTGCAATTTTTTTATTATCTAGAAGTAAAGTGTAGCTTCATCCAGATTCTGCAATTTCTTTGATTGTCTTAATTTTGTCTCAGACAGAAACGAGATCAGTTCCTTATAAACCCTTTTGGTATCAAATTGATCTGCTATGAAGGTATTGGTAATCTTCCTTTGTCAGCTGGCTAATATCTTTTTGGAGCTACAAAGTAGCTGAACATTTTATTGATGGTAGTAGATTAATTTGTGATAAACACTTGAACCTGCTTGTCAGGGGATATTGAATTGACAGTTGATGAAGGTCAGGAATCTAGCCATCCTCAACTCTTAAGTTGAATTGAATAGTTGAAAGTTAGTCAATAGCACAGAATATCCACTCCATTTTATATAAAAAGTATTCAGTCAGCTGCTGCTGATTGCTGATTTATTTTTAAATAAACATGATTGGCTTTACATATTGTTTAGCAAATGAATCACCGGAAATCAGTCAATCATTTTGTTGTTCAATTCTGACACTGATCTGGTTATCTGGTTGAGTGATGGGGGCGCTACTTATCTAGCATGGATTGGGGAAATAATTGTCTGATGAAATCCACTCACTCGAGGATCTACAATTGTTTTGAATTTAGTTTTCCTTCTTTTCAACCAGCTGCCATACCAATAAAGCTTAAAGAGTCTAGTTTACCCATAACTGATGAGAGAATAGTCGGATTCATACCTTTCCTGGGGAAACACAAACAATCCCTGCCGATAAGTGTTCTGGATATGGCACTTAACCATCTAATGTTGAGGATTCAGTCCTGGAGCTTTGGAGAATGTGGAGCACTTCTTCATTGCCATTACTCCCAGGTCTACCCTGCTGTTACCTGTTTGGATCTCATCTATGGAGTCATTAGAAATAGGTAATAATTTTGTAAACTTGAATCCATTTAACTTAGAGCAAATAGATTATGGATGTTAAATTGAATTATTAATATTACATAGCCAGTTTGGGAACCATTTAACTGTGTGCAATTAAAACTACTAGTGTAAGATGGCAATACTTGAAACTATTTAACAGTTTCTGACTCATTTAAAAATGTTACCTACAATTCATTAACAAATCATATATTTCACACACACACACACACACACACACACACACACACATAACTTCAGAATAAGTTTCTGAGGATGCAGTGAAGAGACAAATCAAGATGTAAAGCAATGGCTGATAAGATAGTTGGGGGAAAGTGATGGTTCATCCAATTAAATTTCTTGGCCTATTCAGAGTTGATCCTCATAGTTCTTGCATCTTTTTTTATGCATCTCATGATTGCACAAAGTTGATGTAATCCTCAAATTCTTTACATACAGACTTGTTTTTTTATCATCAGATGACAGATATTCGGTTATTTAATTCTTAAATTTTTATTAAAAAACAGTGGCATGTGGCCAAAAATAAATAATGGGGCTGCAAGAGATGTTGATCTTCATTGCGAACCAATTTAAATTTAGCTTGTCACATTTATTGACCCAGTCAAGCAATATTGTTCAATTTATTACCATATCACAATCCTACCAGTGATATTCGTTTTCCTCTGCCAAGTTTGAGTAATCAAGTCTGTCTATACTTTGGGAAAGTTCATTTATAGAAAAGTAGGGATTAAGCCTTTCATTCTGGATGGTTCTATAATTGTCAAAGTATTAAATTCATCATAACTGCAATTTAATCAAAGTAGATATTTAAATCAAGATATACGACTTATTCCGATTTATATAGAATATTCTGATCTGACCACTGCTTGGTCATTATGTTTGCAGTATTTATTATTCTTTGTGCTTTTAATCCCAGGGCTAAATCAGCAAGTTAGAAATTAATTCGGAATCAATCTCATTATCATCACAACAAAAGAATTCATCTCATATTGTCATGTGTTTTCTATAAAGAAACCTTTAAATATCATATTTCTACATTTACATTTAAATTACTTCCCAGTATTAATAAAATAAGCTGTCTGAAATAAGTGATTCAAGCAAAATAGAAATTAAATGAAAAAAACTTAAATGAAATATGAGTATTGAAATGTTGTCATACTGAAAAAAAACAAAAAATCCTTTTTCAATATAAAACCAGTTTAATTTAGAATCAATAAAATCTGTTTAATTCAAAACAATTTTAACTTAGACTAGGCTGCATTTGTCATGAATGAAAGAATGAGAAAGATGTATTTTCCGGCTCATATCACATTGTATGTTATAGGCATTGTAATTCTGTTCTTTGCTAACTCCTCCTCATAAGGATTTTAGATTGAGCTATTCACAGGAGAAATTCTAAACATTTTATGCTAAATGTTCAAATTGAATTTGGACCCTTTGATCCTATCAGTTGTTCAAATTAAAAATCTTTTGTGCTGATTATCCATCATAAGATTCTCATTTCAGATTAAATATTTGATCCTGTATATTCAACAAACTTTGTTAGGATTGCCTAAGAAACTGTCTATTTAGTAGACTGATGACTCATTTAAAATCCTCTAAGTTCTCTGGTAAAATTGATGATAATTTATCTTAATATTCGCTGAATAAAATAAATTTGTATAGGAAGCCACGTATCTCAGAGAATTCACTATTATGCTCATTTTCAATGGCTTTTTAGAATAAGCACAAAAACCATACATTATGGCTCATCACAAATACATGTATCATATTTATTGCTACCTTTTGTTTTTTTTTATTTGCTTTTTTTGAAAAATATTCTTCTTCTGTTATACCCAAATTGTCTAAAAAACATCTGCTAAAAAATGGTTTTCTTTCAGCCTTTTTTTTTACTGAAAATAGATGTAGAAAAGTTATATACTTGAAAACTTCTAATCATAAGGAAAAAAAAAATAGTAGGAAACTTTCCTTTATTGCTAAAAGAGGGTAACAGTAACAAAAAACAAATGGAAAGAAATACTTGTTTCCTTTTTCAGTTTTGTTTCAATCCACAACATACAAAAACAAAAGAAAATTCATTACACAAATATATTCAGGTAAGAAAAATAAAGTCATAAAGATTTGAAATAATTTTACATGGATAACTTGATAAAACTGCACAATTTTAAGATGCTTGATCAAGTGCTGCTGTTAGAGAACCAAATTTGAATATATTATTATTTGAAGCTGAGTTTTTCTTCAAAATGAGGGTCAAGACTGGAAATAGGAAATAATCAAATGATTAAAAATATTTTGGTTTTATGGAATTCCTCAAGAAGAAATGAAGATTGGTTTTTAATGAGGACAGCAGGATTTTTAGAAGGAAATAAGTTTTAAATTTGCTTGAGGATATCTTGTGAAATGTTTGGGAATTTTAATCAGATATAATTTTTTTTTAAATCAAAATTGGGGTAAAGGAAAGAAAATGATAGAAAAGAGAAGACTTAATGAATAAAAGGAAAGAGAAGATGAAGGTTAGAAAAAAAAATGATGAAATAAAATGAAAAGAGAAGCAAATGTTTTACCTTAATTAACAATGAAAATAATATTTTGAGAGTTAAAAATGGAGGAAGATTGGGGAAAAAATGAAGAGATATAAAAAGCAAAAAATCTTTAAATATTAATATATTGTGTCTAGAAACCATTGCATTGTTGGTGAATGGTATTGAGCATGGATAGGTTATGAAAAGAACCAGCAGCTGTAAGAGATGTGAGCTGATTGTTCAACATCTTGTCCATTCGGCTAGATATACTAGACCGAGCACTTTAGACTGAAGTCACCTAGTGGTAAATTCTTCCGTCTAAATATGTCATATGTCCAAAGCAAAAGTGGGTTTGAGGAGTCTATGAATCCCAGTGTATATTTATTATGGATTTCACAAATCGCTTTCTTTTTCTGTTTTGATGGCTTTGGTTTTCACTCCCTCACCATTGATTTGCAATCACCAAGACAGTGGTTGTGGGTGGCTCTACTACAAAACATGCTTTGTATTGAATTTTTTCTTGGATAGAGATTTTATGAAAGATATGAAATAGAGGTATAAAAGCATGTCTCGTTCGTCTAACTTTGATAGATTTTGTGATGGGTGGTAGGTGGCCGTACATTTGCTGCTTTATGGGGTACTGCCTCCATGACTTGTTTAGTATTGCTCACAGCATCCTTGTGTAGGTGCTGTCAATCTTTTTCTCCATTCGTTTAGTTAGCGTCCATGTAGTGCATCCATATAGCAGTATCAACATAACTGCTGCTTGGAAGAAACTGCCATATGACTGATAGCCTATCGATCGCTGTCTATGCCTTTGCTAATCATGTGTTGATGTCTGTCTCGGTTGATGAGACATTGCTTCCTAGGTAGGTGAACTTGTCTACAAGTTTCAGAGAGCTACCATTAAGTGTGGAGATGTTACCTGTTTGATTAAAGCACATATATTCTGTCTTGTATGCATTGACATGTAGGCCTATGCTTGCAGCTGTTCATTCCAGACTATGTAGCAGGGTTTTGGCTATGCTGACGGCATAGCACTTCAATAGCCATATCCTCTCTCATAACATGTGAAACAAAAAGGATGTCTAAATAGCATCGAAAAGGATGTATACAATAATCAATAATATAGAAGAATTTATAGTAGTCTCTGCTGAAGTTAGAGTAAATGATGTCCTCTAAATTTAAAAGCCTTTTTTTCTATTTATTTGTCATGAAATTTTTCATTTTATATTCAGTATACAACCTAAACTGTAACATCAAACTTTTCAAAGCTTAAAATATAAACAGCAAAAGTTCTGCTGATTAACACAAGAACAGATGCTGTATTCAATTTTTCTTTTCCTCTTGACTTATTTCATCAGGCAGACATATTCTTGCTGGTTTGGTCTGACAACCATCATCTGAAAATTTTATCTCTAAAATATGACATATGGATGCACAAAATGATACAATTGGCATTCATCATTTTTTAGAGAAATTTTATTGATTAAGATTTTTTTTTTTGTTTTTTTTCAAAATTGTCATTCTTGGATTTGTCAAAATAATTTTTCTTTGTTTTCAAAACTCTTTTGTCATCCAATTTGGGTTGCAAAAACCGAAATCTTCTTTTCAGATGTCAAATGCCAAATCCTATTATTTGATATTTTTTAGCGAGTTGTTTCCAGAAAATAGTCAACTCCTTTTTTTTAAATATAAGTTTCAGATAGTATTTAGAATATTACAAAAGCCAAATAAATAGGGGGCATGCTTTGGGCCCAGCATAAAGAGAAAATTAGTTATTTCTTAATTGCTAAATCAAATATTCATTTAAACAAAGCCTTTTTAAAGAAATGAGCTTAACAACATAACCCTTAGATATCATGAATTTGTTAAAATCATGTCTGGGTCTCGTTTGTCAGATGTTAGGAACAAATGTTAAAGCTGGAGGCAGAACTTTCTTATTCTATACTGATCACTAATTGAACATTTGACAACATTTTATTTCTGATAGCATTAATTTTTTAATATGTTTGTTAAATATTAAGTGGATTTGTTTATCACCTAAATATTTAGTTTTTATTAACACAAGAAACTTCAAAAAGCAAGACAAAAGCTTTTTACTGAAAATGTTTCATTCTTTATTTGATGAATGCTATGAAAATTATGATTTGAATGTATTAATTCCTTATCATTATAAATACTGGATCCCAGGAACAACAAGAAAGGATTTGCTGGATATTTAGGATCATGAATACTTTGGATGATCATTGAAAGAAACTTTGTATTTCAGTTTGGGTTTTTTCAACTTTGAAGAGACTTACTGAAAATGTTTAACAGTGTTAGCCATTCTTTCAATTAGATTTCATTAGGGGTAACTTATTTTTTAAAATTTCAATATGTGCAAAAGCACAAACATTTCTATACAGTAATAATACTGTATATACTTCATTCTTTTCCCACTTTCTTGCTATAGTATTTTCTTGGGTTTGGAGCACATATCTTTTATCCTTAAATCAAATGTCATTATGATTCAGCAAGGTACAAAAATAGGATGGATTGTGACCACACGGTACATTGGCTGACTGCATACTTTACAGATGTTGTAGTGAGCATTTTGTGCGACTTGTTTCGACAAATTAGAAGGCACTTGAAGCAGTGCTCTTGAAGCAAATAACACCATAATTTCTTCTCTTCCTTTTTCTTCAGTAGATCAGATAAACACCAACCACTGATTAGGCCCCTTATCCTAGCCACAGCATAGTGTCCCCTTCTTATAGTAGGATCAGTAAAAACACCAAAGAATAACACTATGGATCCTCAAACAAACCTTGTACAAACACCTCATGCTGTACCCTCAGTAAGCCCACAGCTATTATCAACTTGTAACTTGCAAATAGAACCCTAAAGAAGTCTTGACCACATAAATGTGCAACACAGTAACCCTATAGGTGTCTTAGAAACTGTAGCATAATGATCTCTCTTAAACAGTCATAACCCACTATGGTTCTTCCATGCCAACAGGCACAGCCTGTATTAAGCCCTTACTTAGAGACCTCTTCCACATAAACACATGCAGCATAAGGTCTTTATGGGATCATAACACACTGGCCCATGCAATATATTGACCCCTATTATGATTCTATCTGTGACCAACCCGAAGAAAAATTTTAAACTACCCAACAAGTTATGTCAACAAAGAACTGCTATGAGCCCACTCCAAAACAGACTTTTCTTTTCTTCACAGCCACAGCAAATATTGAACGCATATAAGTTTATACTTTAGAATCCAAACTTCTCTCTCAATGTTAACTATTGTCTGAACAGAACTTTTTGACAAAAGGACTCATCTGTATGAATTGTTTCTTTTGTAGAATCATACACTTTTCTTTGTTGGTTAACCCTCGTTTTTGTCATTTATTTCTTATCTATACACCAGGAACAGTGAGTGATACAGAGATGGCAGTATCAGGACAGCCTTCTCTTCTCTTTTTCTTTCTCTCCTCCTCTTCATTACTATACATGAATGTAACATTTTGATTCAGTATTTTCTTTTAATAAATTCTCAGAAATTTTTTCTTTCTTACTTGTGCAATCATTCCTCCTTGCTTTGTGTGTATAATCATTCCTCCTTGCTTTGTGTGTATAATCATTCTTCCTTGCTTTGTGTGTATAATCATTCCTCCTTGCTTTATGTGTATAATCATTCCTCCTTGGTTATTGTGTATAATCATTCCTCCTTGCTTTGTGTGTATAATCATTCTTCCTTGCTTTGTGTGTATAATCATTCCTCCTTGCTTTATGTGTATAATCATTCCTCCTTGGTTATTGTGTATAATCATTCCTCTTTGCTTACATGTGATGTCATTCTTTCTTGCTTACTTATGCAATCATTCTTCTTACTTAATGTGTGCAATGATTCTCAGCCTCATTATAGAAATAGGTGGGCATCTTTAATTAACTTGTTACATAGCTGATCGAGCCAAAATGTCTGCCAAGTCAAAATGGTAACTTTGAGATGAATTAGATAATGGATGCTTGAAGAGCCTTAGGGTTTTAAACTAGTTTAGAAGGCAACTCATTATTTGAATGTATTTCACCTCTGAGTTGTTCAAGAAAGTAATGGGCAGATTGATGGTAATTATTGGATGATGGAAATATTCATCTAGAAAAAAAAAAAAAACAACAATTTTCTATTCTATTCTTATCAGATTCTTTTCTAATAATGGTTTCATAATGAATATTATATAAAACAATTAGAATAATTTTGTTTTGGACACTTTTACAAATATCAAAGATTTTAGAAGTTTTAGAAATTCAAGCTTAACACAAAAATAGTTATTTTCTGGTAAGTTTAGCCATAACCAGTTCTTGATTTACTGATCTTTTTAATGAATTGGAGAAAAATGTGTAGGATTTGCTTGTTTTTGTTTTGTTTTCCTTCACTTTAGTCATTAGTGATGTACTCCTATGGACCCCTTCACATGGCCGAGCAAAAGCAGGGCAACCAGCTCGAACCTACATACAGCAGCTCTGTGTGGATACAGGGTGTAGCCTTGATGAGCTGCCAGAAGCGATGAACGATAGGGAGGGGTGTTGAGAGAGGGTCAGGGATATCCGTGCTGATGGCACGACAAGATGATGATAATGATATCTTTTTATCAATATCATCCTGAGTATGATGCTACATTGCCTCTGATGGAGAGGCTCCTATTCTGGAGATCTGGGGTGTGTGAAATAAACTTTCATTGCCATTATCCTCAGATCCACTCTGACCTGGAGTAGGAGTACATGTTAGGTCAAACAGATTAGTTTAAAAATTATTTGATTGGATAGTATGCAATGTGTCTTGCTGGTTAGTATCGAGATATTTTCCTCTTCTACTTTTACAATGTGCGATCCGAACTCTTATATTCCTCAACAAACAACTGCTGCACTTGGTCTGCATATCAATTCCCATTTGCGTGCAACACAGCAGCTGTGAGGTCACTGCTACTTGCTCCACACTGTTGGTGAAATTTTTCAGTATTGCTCTGGCTCGTACCAGCACTTGTGGTAGATCCAAGTCTTCCATCTAGGAGAATGCTCGTATGAGCTGTTCAGCATGCTATGACAACCCAGCAATAAACGCGCATTGTAGACCTTCTGACATACTGCCAAATAGAACTACAAATCTGTGCAATTCAACCAAAAAGACATAGACCATTTCTCCAAGCAGTGAGCGATGTCCCGCAAATTATTTCCATGTGGTGAAGGGGTCTAGGGCTAATGCCGTATACAGTGCTTTTTTCACGCAACTAAAACTACCGCACTTCTCCTCACTCAACATGTTGGTACACTGTGTATGTGTCACCTGATGTATTGGGATAACAAACACAATACACTTCACTTCGCTTAACTGACATTAATTCCGCCTTTTCCAACCATTTCACTACAGACTGTCCTGAATCGCATCTGTCGAACAATGATATCAACTTTGGGTTAAAAGCCATTGAGCTGAAATAGCTTGTGTCTTGCTGGTTAGTACTGAGACCTTTTCCCTTCTGCTTTCACAGAGTGAGATCTGAACTCTTATACGCCTCAACGAACAACTGCTACAATGAAAAATTCTGGCTCCTTTTATGTATTTTGAGTTGACCATAATTTGCATTAACACCAGCCTCGCTATCAGTTTTGCTGCGCATGCGCACAGCTATTCTTGGGTTTGCTATCATGTTGTGTGCCTCACCTGTCACTCGCTCTGCAACCGTGAAAAATGCAAGCAACCCTAAGGCTTTTACTTCTTCAATGAAAAGGTTCCTCACACTTATCCTGCTCACGACCATCACATGTAAAAACCACACCTTTTAAGAAACTACATAAATATGAATGTACTGTGAATGTGATTCTCTAACCTCTAGGTTGGTTGGTTTCTTGAATTTTATGGCATATCAAACCGTGTGGGTTATTTAATGCCAAATCCATTTTTATTCAAATAAACAGTTCAATTTCAAACAATTCAGTTTAGCTTGAGTACACAGTTTAATGGTCAAAAACATTTCTATTTCAAGCTATTCAGTTTAGTCAAACAGTTCAGTTTAGTATAAGTTTATATTTTCTTTACACACCGTTAAATGTCAGAACAGTTCTTATTAAACAATTCAGTTTAGCATAAGTATAGTTTGAATGTCAAAAACTGTTCCATTTCAAGTATGCAGTTTAAATATAAGTACACAGTTTCTCAAAAATATTTCTATTTCAAGCTATTCAATTTTGACAAACAGTTCTTATTCAAACAATTCCCTTTAGCATAAGTACGCAGTTCTATTTAACCCTTATCAAGTGCTACCGCACTGGGCCAGAATGGACCTGGGAGCAATGGCAATGAAGGGGTGCTCTGCATTCCCCAAAGCTCCAGCATCACTGGATCCTTACCATCAGATTATTTATTCTCATATCCAGAAGATTAGTTGGTGGGGGTCTTACCCCTCTGCAGAAGTGCAGTCGGTGTATTCTACAGCCCCAGCCGACCGGGCAAAACCTCTAGGTATATCTTTTTATCAATAATAAAAACAGTCAAAAACAGTTGTTCAAGTCAGCATATATTTCTACCTTTTTAATATATACTGAAATGAGTTACAAATGTGTGATTGAATTTTAAGTAGTATTTTTATTTCAATGATTTAAGAATATGCTATTTTATCCATGAATGAAAATTCCTTGCAAAATGTTATTAGTGAATGTTTCACCCCCCCACTTTTTATTCAACTGAGAGCATTTCAATGTACAGTGTAGATCTCTTGTGCTGAGACAGATTTTATCAAAAGATACCTTGTATTGCTTGAAAAGTTTTCTGGACATAAAGAAAAATAATATATTGAAAAGAAAAGCAACATTATGATCATAACACAAATAGACATTTTATTTCATTTATGATGAAAGTTTTTTCCAAAACTTTCCTTTGAAAAATCTTTCTGAAAATAAATCCACAATAGGATTTAAACAGTTTGATGATACATCATTATGGATAGACTGGCTGTGTTTAATGTAAATGAAGGCAAGACACATTAATCAAGTTAGAAAATTACAAAGATTGCTAGTTAATGAGACCATATCCTGTAATGCTATCAAATTTGATTGATTGGTTTTAATGACATGTCAACCTGTCTAGGATGATTTTATACCTTGAGGTTAAGGAATCACATTTATTGTATGTTCATATTGACATTTTTTGTATGTTTATTAAGAGGTTTACTCTTTCACACAGTCCTACTGAATATAAAAGATTTTCAAACAGATTTCTTTGATCAATAGATGAGATCCTAACATGTACTATTACTTCAGGTCAGAGATAACCTGGGAGTCTTGCCCAGTCAGCTGCAACTGCAGAATACACTGACTGCATCTCTGCAGAGGGGTAAGACACTAAACAATCTGATGGTGAGGTTCCAGTAATGCTGGAGCTTTGGGGAATGTTGAATACTCCTTCACTGCCATTGCTCCCAGGTCCACTCTGGCTTGGAGTGGTAACTCCTGATAGGGTCCTATCTATACGTCAAATAGAACTAAACAGTGAACAGCTTGCAATAGGACTGTTTTTGACATTTAAACTGTGTACTTATGCTAAACTGAACTGTTTGAAATAGAACTGTTTTGACATTTAAGTGTTTGTAAATGAAAACTATACTAAACTGAATTGTTCAAAATCTAATTTGGCGTTAAATGACCCGAAAAGGGCTGATACGCCGTGAAACAAAACCAACCAACCAACCTGAAAGTAATGTCAATGAAGGGGTACTTTATACTCCCTAGATTTCTGCAACTGGAGCCACAACATCAGAGGCAGTTTTGTATCATACCAAAGGTACCCTTTTTTTGACAGCATCTTACCTCTCTGCAAGAACTACAATGTATTCTACACTCTACTCAGAAGCCTAGTCTGATTGGATGAATTAAGATGAATACTGAAATTTGTTGAAAATATATTTGAAATAATTTTGAACATTTCCAAAGCAACATCAGGTAAAATATATATCATGATTAAAAAAAAATGAAATTATTTTTCAAATATCTTGTGACTAATGCTAATCATAATTTAAAGCAAAAATATATCTAAGTTTAGGATAATGGTCTTCTTCATTGATACTGGAAATTAAAAACTAATATCAAATAACATGCCTGATTATTGGCAATGAATTATCATAAAAATCGAGATGAAAAACTGAGCTGAAATAAATCTGTATGTTTTATAGTGATGAAAGAAATATGGAATTAGCAGAATGTCTTTGTAAAAACACTAAGCAGAGAATGAATTGATTTAGTGAAGTAACATCCTCAGACCTCAAAGCTTTTGCTAAAACCAGCAGAGCCATGAATAGGTTTCCAAGAGTTTATTTCATGAATTAACAGAATTAACCCATTCTCAGTGAATTTATATTGGAAATCTGACTTTAAAACCTTCCTGTTTCTTTGAATTCTTTTTTTCAGTTTTTCTTTACTCTCATTTTTCTTTTTAAAGCAAACTTTACCCACCCACCTTAAATAGAAATTTCCTAATTTTAGTTTTGCACAAAGCCAGAAATATGAGACACCCAGTGAGAATTAGACTCGCAAATAATTGCCTGATAGTCTAGCTTGCTAACCATTACATCACATGACACTAAATGTTCACCTTGTATAGTGCTCCAAAATTAATTTTTTCCTCTTCTTATTGGATTTTTCTTTTTCTCTATTAAATCAATTTTTCTTTTCTCTTTCCAATCTTTTAACAATTCCAAACCTAGTTGGCAGGGACTGTAGAATACTCTGACTGAATCTCTGTGGAGGGTTAAGACACCCACCCAATGAATTTCCCATAACACTAAACTGCATCTGATGGTAAGGCTTCAGTCTTGGAGCTTTAGGGAATGTGAAGTACCCCTTCATTGCCATAACTCTCAGCTCTATTCATACCCAGAGTGGGAATACTTATTAGGGTCCCATCTATGGGTCAAATAGAACTAATTTCATTTCCTGAGTGAGGCTCCAATCCTGGAACTTAGGGGAAATGGTTAGTACTTCTTCATTGCCATTACTCCCAGGTCCACTTTAACTTGGAGTGGTAGTACTTATTAAGGTTCTATCTCTCGGTCAAATAGAACTGTTTAACTATTAGAAGCATACAAACAAATGACTGATGTTAAATTGAATCGTTAGTGTTACATAGTAATACTTGGAAGCCATTTAACTGTGTGCAAACAAATCTTCTACAGGGGTTGATATGCCATAAAACCCAACCAACCTTATCACATTGACTTGGTTTTCTTTTTCATTTAAGATTTTTCTTTCATCTGCTGAGTATTAAGTAAAACAATTCACTGATCATTCAAGAAATCTGATTGACAGTTCTGAGAAGAGGATGCAAAGCTCTAAACACCACCACCCATTTCTACAAGAAATCAAAATGGGAAGAAAGATTTGCCAATCAAAGTAGGGCAATAAATATATTGTCGCGCGATATCCCACTGGGAGGAGGGAGATAAAATTACTACTCCTTGTATTTGAATTGACAGTATCAAGCCGTCAAAAAAAGTGACCGTTAAGGAAGAATGTAGGTCACAGAGGGGATAAACAGATGTTGGTACTTGGTGACGTTACCCAGGTCGCTGGACACCAAGAAGAAGAAGAGAGAAGCCAAATGATTGGCCGGGACCCCAAAATAGAAGTGGGGACTCCCTCCCCTTAGCGGAAGTAAATAGTAAGAAAATTAGTTTTTGAGCAAGGTTGGTAGCGGGCAGACGAACCATAGCCATTTTACTCCGGGGGGAAGACAAAAGAATTACTGAGACACGAAGGACCCCAGGTTCTTCAAGCCAGTGTAAAAAAAATAGAACAAAGTCTATTAGCCCGTGAAAGAAGAAAGATTCTCCAGTGGAACCCCGTCGAAAAATAAGATAAGTAACTTTGGGGACATTTTTCCTTTATACCCAAATTTTGTATACCACTCTCTCTCTCTCTCTCTCTCTCAATTTGAAGAAAAACAGAAGTCAAGAAAAGACATTTATATTCGTGGACTGTCCAATTATTATATGTTTTGACACTTTGAAAGTGTATATAACTGTAGTAAAGGAATTCATGTATTTTTATGTTACCGCGTGGTCTATGTTATTATTTCATGCTTCCTTTCCAGCTTCTATTCACCTTATGTTATCTTGCTTAGAATTGTCCTATTAATTCCTAAAATATCACACGGGAAACTGGAGTTGCCGACTACTACAATATAATATTATTACGACTAAGACCTATAGGTCCATATTCTTCCATAGTCGAGGGGAAGGAAGTTTAGTGGCCTGGTGGGTGTGTGATAGTGTGAAATTTGGAACCCCTTGCCAGCGGCGGTCACTCTGGCTCTAAAGATTGATCCCTCACGTAATATGCCAGGTCTTATATGCCTGAGAGAAAAACTCTGAACGAGGACTTATTCTATAGGGGATCAAGTGCCAACCTGCCCCGTCTTCACACGTGCGAAAATAAAGTCCCGTTTTGGGATTTTAGTCAATTTGCCGTCACAATATAAACTCAACAATTTATCAAACTTAATTTAGATCAATGTGCATTCAACTCAGATGGAAGTAGAACAAAAAATACTTTTATTCACAACTGATTATTGTTGAAAATAATTTAATACCAGCTCTTTTTTTGGTGTTGTATAATGGGTTACTCAAAAAATTTGGGGTTTTGACCATAGAAATTTTACCCTATTGACCACTGTTTCCATCACGGTATTTTCTGGTTTATCACTTGCACTCAAAAAATAGCTGCTTATAGTTTTGATTAAGATTTGTTTTATATGTAAATTTAAAAATCAACAAACTTTTGATTAACATATTTTATTTCTGATTTATTTGTTTAATCCAATCTGAAAGATGAAATGAAAATTTAACTAAAAATTCATCAAAATTAAAAAAAGATAAATATGAAGATATGTTAAAAATTCAATGTGATTTTGTTTTCATGAAAAAAGTTATATCAACTGATTTGAGCCTGATTGTTCTAAAGGTAGGAAAAAAAAAAACGCAACATATAGGTCAGCTAAAGTGGATTTCCTTTCATTTGTGTATGATACAATGAGAACAATAATGATAACCTAGATATTTCTTTCTCTCAATATTTATATGACCACACACACACACACACACACACACATATATATATATATAGGGTAATTTTTCCTTAGGTGACTAATTTATAATATGCATGAACTGTTCCAAATTTTTTTTGCTTTATTATTATTTCAAGAATTCAATTTGAAACATTCTATCTTCCCTATGGCATTCTGTATGTGAACTCTCATGGGTACATCTTAAGAATATCAAATGTAAAACCATAGGTTGCCTATTTATTTTAACATAATTGGCTCTGTATGTTTCTCTATTTAAACTCAGTGCCAAAGTATCCTTCTATTGTATAGTTTCTGTGTTTGTATATATATATATATATATATATATATATATATATATATATATATATATGCACACACACACACACACACACACACACACATTTCTAGTATTGAATTAACTGTCTTGGTTATATCATAAAAAATCTCATGAAATTCATTTTATAAACTACATATGATAGCATTGATATTAGAATCGATTTAATTTCTATTCACAACTCATCTGTCAATGGATTCTGCATGCTGATTGGTTGATACCATTGCTAATTTATATTCTGATGGCCCGAGTTGATGTTTTAACTTGATCAAAAATCAACTGATTGACAACCATTTTCTTAAAAACCTGATGCTGCACAATCTTTTTACTCAATTCATGCTGTTCCTTATAAAATATCTGAGGTTTTATGGTATAAATATCTCTTTTGTTTGCATTATTAACATTTTTCTATCTAAACATAAAATGTATTTCAAAATCTATCAATCATGCAAATAGATAACTTTAAAACTGGTAACAAAGATTTGATCCATTTATTTCTTTCCTTCCTTAAATTCCACATATCTATATTCTTATGTTTATGTTTTCTATGAAGATAAACACAGATATTTTACATGCAAATTAATATAGCCCAGTTAGCTGGGGCTGTAGAATACATCGATTACATCTCTGTAGAGGGATCACCCCCCCTTACCCCCAAAATGTGTCCTGGATATGAAATGAAACTGCATCTGATGGTGAGACTCTTGTCCTGGAGCTTTGGGCAATGTCAAATACCTCTCCATTGTGATTACTTCCAAGTCCACTCTGACCTTGAGGGGTAGTACTTGTTACGGTCCCATCTATGGGACAAACAGAACTGTTGACCATTTAACTGTGTGCCAACAAAAACTGATGTTGAATAGTTAGTGTTACAGAGCAATGCTTGGAACCAATAAACTGAGAAAAAACAAACAAACAATGTCAAATAGAATTATTTGAGTTGAATAGCAATACTTAAAACCTTTAAACAGTGCACCTAAATTGAATTTTTGATATCAGATAGCAAATATGGAACAATTTGAATTAGTGCAAAGGAATGAATAAAGTTCAATCGAACTATCAATGTTAAATAACAATACTTGTAACTTCTTCTGTGTTCAAAGAAATGATTAATATTGATGAATTATTAGTGTTAGATAGCAATACTTGAAACCATTAACTGTGTACAAACAATAGTAGTACTGATGTGTGTGGAAACAAATTAGCTCTAGATTAATAAAATAATGTACAAACTATCCACTTAAAAATCATATATATGTCCATCTATATGCAAACAAATGACTGTTAAATAAAATTGTTAGTGATATATTGCAATACTTGAAACCATTGAACTATGTGAAAACAACAGAGCACTGGCTCATTTGAATATGTTAGGTACAATATATGCATTTACAAATTATATATATCTAATATATGTGTGTAAAGAGGATTTAGCATTAAATAACCCTCAGTAGTTGATATGCCATAGAAATCAACCAACCAAATGTTATATCTTTAGAAAAGTTTTATTTTCCATTTGGTTATATTTATTGTTCTCAGAATTTTCTCTTATATTGCAACATTAACATTAAAAAAAATCTAATAAAAAGGTGTTGAATTGGTTTGTCTTTCATTTGTAGTCAATACTTTTTGTTATGAGCCTATTATACACATTTTCAGTCAATTTTTTAATATATATATATTGGTCTTTGTTAATAATCTTGTATGTAAATAAGAACCTTCTTGTGCATGCACATTTTTGTATTTTCCTTTGGTCTGTATAAATAACAGTCTTGCATGATATTCAATATCTTGGACTGGTATTTCTAAGGCTTTTCAATGTCTAGACGGTCATATTAGACAGCTATAGATTTGACCACATTTTCAATCTCATTCATTTGCCTTCAAAACATGTACATTGTATACTTTTAGGAAATTGCTCTTTTATTTTTTTTAAATCTTTTTGAATAAAAAAAAGTTTAAGTATTGAATGCCTATTTAAACGTTTAGAAGTAACCTATCTTATTCTTTAATAACCATTGGTTTATCTCTACTGATAAGTTTTATTGATACTAATCATAATTTTACTGGTTATAGTTGTGATTTCATGTCTTTTTAAGAAATGAAGTATTCATGATAATCATATAGGTCACTTATTATGTTTCGTTTACCCTTTTTAAATGATTGGTTGAATTTGACAATTAAAGAAATATGTTATACAATGGATATCTATATGCATGTGTAAATCTATAGATTTATGGAAGAACTCGGATTTGTAGAGATAAATATTTACTAACTTTGCATAATCATGCTTGAAAATTAATGATTAATCATCTTGTGAGAAACTAAACTAAACCCAACTCAACTAAACAAATAAATATAATCTGTTTTGATATATAAATAAAATATTGACATCATTTGTAGATTTTTCTGACATAAACTTTGAAATTTCAAAGTGGACAACTTTTTTTTTTCTTACCACACACACACCCAGGTGTATGTATGGTAAGCTACTATATATATATATATATATATATATATATATATATATATGTCTGCGTGTGAACCTACCTGTGTGTGTAGCATATTTATTAATTACTTTGTTAAGGATGTTAGCTGTTACCTAATCCATATCAATTAGATTTTCTGTTTTTTTACACCAGTTAATCAATTAAGATTGTTCTGTGTTTTCTGTTAAGAAATATTTAATTGATTTTGTAGCTTTTTGTAATCAATTTATTTATCTATTTTCATGGAAAATTAATCTGGCTCACATAACCAATTGAATTTTTTCTTGCTTCTTTAGATATTATTCTGATAGTTTATCTTTCCACAAAATGAAAATCGTTTTTCAATATACACCAACTACGATATAATCCCATTCATAACCAATTTACATTTCAAATGGTATTTTGAATGTCTTCAAATTATATGAATAATAATCAAAAATTGTAAGCAAGTAAAAAGGGATGTTTTATAATACATTTAGAAACCAAATTAAATAACTATTAGCAGGTTCATAGATACAAATGCAGAAATGTGTATGTATGTAACAGCCAATACAAAAATTTCAGAATAAAGTTTGATACATGTTTCATGATTTCATTGGAAAGAGTCTAATTACTGCTCCCATTCAGGCCATTTCTGTCATACTAATATGGAGTTATTTATCTGTAATGATGATGATGATGATGATGATCCTATATAAATTAGACACTTTGTATTTGACGCTAAGAAAGTTAATTCTATTGGAACACAACTAATATAAACAGTTAATTACTGTTTAAATTTGAAATGTAGGTTGAACCAAAGAGAAGCAGTCATTTTGCAAAGTAAATGTTTCTTTCTTTAAAAACAGGAAAATGATAAAAACATGAAATTATATATATATATATATATATATATATATATATATATATATAGAGAGAGAGAGAGAGAGAGATTCACAGCAGATATATCTATTATAATTACTTATTGAATAAGCTCAACTCTATAAAAAATACAGTGTTTATGAATGATGTTTTTTTATTATATATAATTTGTAAATATCATCTTCAATTTTTCTATTGTTTTTCTTGTATTTTGCCTCATTTCTAAAATGATTGTTTTTTTAATGAGCTTGATAGTTGATGCATAATTAAATTTTATTCCACTTTTCTTAAAGAAATTTACTAATGGGGATTTGCATCTAAGATAGATGCTTAAGAACTCAAAGTTAAGCATTCTCTGTATTTGCATTTGAAGGGTTTGTTTTTTCTAATAACCTTTTGGAATTTTTAAAACTCAGACGAACAGTCAATCTTTCCAATTTGGACATTACTTTGAGATTAGTTAAGATTTTCATACAAAGTTGATGAAAAGTGAGAAGCATTTGAGCTATGCTAGGAGATGTTATTAAAAAAAGTCTCAAGACTGAATATTTAAATTTTTTCAAATGGAACATTTAAAATTCAACTGAAAATGTATGTACAGCTTGAGTAATTTACATAATAAAGTGATAATGACTAGATATCTCTATAACAGTCAAGAGTTCCACTTGATGAAGTCTGTTTCAATTCTTTCTGAATGAAATGTGTTGGATTATCAAAGTGCAGCACTCATTGTATTCACCAAGTCTACCTCTGTGAATTTTTTCTTATTTTCTAAACTAAAAAGTTAGTTTAAGAGGATGTTTTGAGAACATGAAATGGTGCAGTTTGACTTATAAGGAAGAAAAGAGTCTTAGATATATTTGGACTTATGGAAAAATTGCTGGAATAAAAATGTGTTGAATAATCAAAGAGATTATTTTGAAGAAAACAAACGTTTCATTCATTGATCTTTTTTTATTTTGGTAAATACAGTTTCAGTCTTGATACTTTTTGAACACATTTGAATATTTCTATACTTTATCATATTATTCCAAAGATAAAATTATACAGAGTATTACTTGTTAATCAGAGTACAAAAAGAGTTCAGTTTTCCTAAAAAAGAAAAAATTAAAAAAAAAAAAATGTTTTAAAAGAATTTTAAATTATCAAATTTCTAACCAAATCTTGAAACTTTTTTCTTGGTAGAATTTTCTGATAACCTTCCTCAACTACTTAGCAGTTCAATGTTTTGGCAATATATTATATCAGTGTAACTTGAACAAATGTTTACATTAGTTTCAAGTATCAAAATATTTCCCACTAAAACTATACATCTAAAAGGTTAAAAACTTAGGGAAATGACAAAGGGGAAATGAAGAGTTAAAACAGGCTGTCTAATTTATAAAAATATTAAAGCTGCTTTGATTTAATTAAATCTATTTCGTTGCTATTTATCAATATTTTGTCTTAATATTAATTTCACATAAATGGAGAAAGAATCTGGGTCATTGTCTGATATTTTTTAGATAAATGCTGATGCAATGCACAGATTAATCTTCATTAATAATCACATTACACTGTTGCAATATAATGATGATAATGGCTAAGAAAAGGAAACTTGAATAAAGAAACTCGTATAATAATAGCAGGACAAAATAATGGCACAGAAACTAATTACATCAAAGCAAAAATTGAGGCTACACAAGAGCCAAGCAAGTGTAGGCTATGTGGTGAGAGAGAAGAAATAGTTTCTCACAAAATAAATGAATGTAACAAACTGGTTCTAAAGAAATGGAAGAAAAGGCATGAAAGGGAATTGTATAATTTGACAATGCTGAAATATGCTATATGGACAACCAGAATTTGTCCTGGGAAATCAGAGTAAAAAATTATCTGGGATTTGGAGAAGCAAACATCACCAAATACCGGTCAGAAGAAAAGAACTTGTCAACTGGTGAATTTTGCTGTTCCAGTGAACCATGATATGAAAATGAAAAAACAAAAAGAATTGACAGATACCTGGATCTTGCCAGAGAGCTAAAAAAACTGTGCAACACAAAAGGGAAGGTGAATCCTATTGTAGTCAGTGTCTTTGGAACGGTTCCCAGAGACCTGGAAAAGAAACTGGGAGAACCAGAGATCAGCAACAGGACTGACAGCATCCAGACCACAGCACAACTAAAAGCAGCAAGAATACTTAGAAGAGTCCTGGAGACCTGAAGAGACTTGCTGTCACTTGGACTTCAGTGAAAAACTACCAGTTAAAACGAGTGTGAAATATTTGCAAGGAGTAAAATAATAATGATAATGCAAAAAAAAAACCTTAAGAGAGAAACTTAGTTTTAACAGCAGTCCAGAGAAACATCATAAAAACTAATCAGATAAAAATTAAAATAGATAAAACTCAAAAGAACTGTAAGTATATGCATTGCATAGTGAGAAAGACAACCACATAACTGAATGAGGCAAACTGGCACAGAAAGAGTACAAAAACAAGTTTTTTTTTTCTGATTTTGAGATAAAAACAGATCACCAAATCTGCTAGAAGACCTGACTTTGGATTTGTTCACAAAAAAGCAGACTTATCAACAAATGGATTTCATTTTTTCAGCAGACCACAGAGTTGCAACAACAGGAAATAAAAAAAAAAAACTGAAATAAAAACTACATCAAGCTGGAGAGCAAGTAGAACATGAAAGTGATAACACTAATCCTTATTGTTGGAACCTTTTGAGCAAAATCCCAAAAGCCTGAAAATAAACTAGTAGAACTTGAGGAGGACACATGGAGTTTCGACCCCAACACAATTGAGATAAGCTTGAATAGTGCAAAGACTCCTGTAGAATTAAGGAAACTTGGTGTTACTTAGAATCCAGTGAAAACCACCAGATAGTGGAATAGCTTCATTCTTGAAGTCAGAATATTTTAATAGAATTGTGCTCCAAAAATTTCCCAATGATGTTATTTTTATTAGATTATAGTGACAGACAAACATAGAAAAATTTAATCATAAAAATCTAAAAGTGCTATTCCATTGATTAAAATGCATTTCTCTTGTAGAATAATAATCATTTGTATAACTAAAATATATTAAAGAAAGACCTAAACCAAAACAATAAAACGTGTGACCAATAAGTTGAATATGAAAAGAAACACTTTTAACTGTTAGCAAAAGAACCAAACTATTTTTCCAATAAAATGACATCATCAAAAATTTGCCAAAAGTTAGAAATTCCTAGAAATACTTGAGTACAATAACACCATTAATAGTTAATGATTGAGAATCAATTACTCCTATTCATTTGGTGCTGAATGAAATGTTTCATAATTTTTAGATTGATTAACTGATTTTGATGGCATGTCAATCAGTCTTGAGTTATCTCTGCCTAGAGGTTTATGAATCATGTTCATTGTATACTCATATTCACATTATTTTGTGTAGTTTTCTTTTTTGCATGTGATTCTCTTAAATACGCATATTTAAAAAAAAACTCTTTGACCCATGGATGATATCTTAATATGTACTACCACTCTGGGTCAGAGTGGACATTCGAGTAATGTTGATGAAGAGGTACTCCATATTCCCCCATCTCCCAAACTGGCGGCTCACCATCAAACGTGTATTTTGGGTTATACGGCAGCCCTTTTTGAGGAGGGGATACAATCGGCATGTTCTAAGTGCCACTGACTGGGCGTTTGACCATCGTTAGGATGAAAGATATAGATTGTTTGATGAATATGAAAAGTTATGCTGGGAAGAAACTCCTAAGTTGTTTAACGGGAATCATTTTGAGATTAAAAAGGACTGAAGATATTTGCATGATGAAAGCCTTTGGTTGACTGTTGAATAGTTTTTGTTTTACTAACTCTGGTGTTTAGAATAATTCATCCTGACTAAATAAATCAATCCTATTTTTAAAACCCAAATTAATCACTCCTCTGCAGGATTAATACACTGTAACTAATTTAATTTGTAATGAAGATCCAAGCTTATAGATCACTTCTTTGTTCTGCCAATGTGATTTTTGAGAGTTGTACACCTGCTTGTTTTGTTAGACAATGCACATTTTGGCTTCAGCAATAACATTGATTTTAGTGCCATTCTTGCAAAAGACACTTGTTTAGCTGCCTGCTCAATGAAGTTGATCTAACAGTACATCTTTCTATAACATCTATAATTATAAATAATTGCATTAGTATCAACATGATGCTAATTATCATGATAAGAATTTCTGTAGCCTTTCTTGTTATCAATAAGCAGTTATTTAGTATAAAATCATTTTCTGTTATATCAGAAAGTTCTGACAAGTTTTTTTTTTAATGTGCATAAACAATTTGAATTTTTTATATAAAACTAAAAGTGAACTTTTAATTTTGACATCACAACATATTTAAAATTTTTTTTCACTATCATCTTTTAGCCAATTTCTTAATTCCCTCCTCCTACAATTTTTTCTCTTTATCAGCAAAATGGCTTTTTGCTGTCTTTCCAAGAATTGATTTTTTATTAAGACACTTTAGAACAGAGAGTAAACCCAAAGATCCAATATCTGGTAAATATAGTGCATGAGTGAACATTAATCAGCAAAGATGTAAACAGTTTTCACCAAAGAAACATTTAGTCAAGCATTATCTAAATAGTTTGATTGATTGATTGATTTTAATCGTATATCAATCTGCTTGGGGTTATCTTATATCTTAACGTTAGGAAATTCCATACATTTTATATTTATTTCTACATTTTTGTGTTGTTTAGTGATTTTTTTTTTTTTTTTTTTTGCACATGGCTCTATAATATCAAATATTCCTATCAAATACAAATAATTGGTAAACGGATCTATTTGATCAATTGATGGGACTTGAACAGATACTATCACGAGGGTCAGAGTGAACGTAGAAGTCAGAGCAAATGTAGAGGAAGTTTCACTCTCCTGTATCTTTTTTACGCTGTGTCAGAAGTACATCCTTTAACAAGGAATCTCCAGCATTAAACTTCAAGAATAATGATCAACACGTTCAATCAAATAAGTATCTTATACAATAAACTAAGTGAATCTTTTTTTGTATTTCAATCTTACTTTTACCTTTAAAAAAAAAAAAAAAGTAGGATATCCAAAAAATGTTGTATTTTCTTTTATCTTTGATGTTAGACTCAGTAAATAAAAACATGACAATTTTGACAAAGATACATGTTGATATGATAGTTGTCATAAAAGAATGAAAAATAATCTTTTTGAATCAGATTGGATCAAACCAAATTTTCCGTTTAGGCTTCTCAATATTTTTTAGTTGTCAGTTCCTATGTAATGTAAATGAAGAGTAAATGTTTTCATGTTGTTGATCTGAAATTATCTTTTCAACTTCACGTTGGTTCTCAAATTTCATTAGACATTTTTCATGGAGATAGAATTAAAAATGTTATTCCCTAATGACAAAAGCAAATTCTTCTGATTTTGCTTTGCAATTTAATCAGGTTATTGATGACAGAAAGTTTTTTTGGGTTAAATTAAGTGAACAATATATAATAAAACTTGATGGATTAAAAAATATAAAGAATGAGTTTTATGAACAATTGTCAATGATCAAGGGTTGAAGTATTTGTTGCAATAATTTTATTACTGTTTGTTACATTCCAAGTTTATCTAAAAACTAATCCAATTAGCTGTTATACAATCATGCAGTCTATTTAAAAGGAACTATATCCTCTTAGTGTATATGTTAATGGATGTATGTATACATTTACATAAATGCATATATATTGTTGAAAATAAGAAAAGGATTTAGTGTTAAGCTTTTTCTTTTTTATCCTTTCTTGTTGGCAAGTGAGATGTCACAACTGTGACAAAAGGGAGTTTTCAAACTGTCTAAAGTCTCAATTTGTATAGTCCAAGTACAGGTACTTTCAACCATCTTGGCTCAGGGATGTCCTCGTGGTGTAATAGTTAAAGCGCTGGACTGCAGAATTGTAGTAAGCAAGTTCAAACTCCAGTCACATTATGATGTTCACTTTCAGACAAATACCCTTGGGAAAGGTATGAACCCCCTTATCCTCCCATCTATGGGTTAAACAGTACCACTACTGTTCTTCTAGAAAGATGAATTTGGCATTAAGTAATCTACAAAGGTTGATTTGCTGTTAAAACAACAAAACCAAACAAATCATCTTGGGTCATTTCAGGGGATTCCTGTTTTATGAATTTCAGGATTTATTCTGTTCTCAAGGAATTTTTTGAGTTAGCAGGTTTATCATGTATCAGTGATGTCATGTGAACAGGTAGATCATTGGTGCTGGTTTGAATGTGTAGAGATAGCAAAGAGTCATGTGAATCTGCTGAGACTGTAGGACTTTACACCTGTGACTGATGCATTTTAGTACTCCCACTCCCAAGCTAAAAAAGATTTTGTTTAGTTGGGTATGTCTATTTCTTAAATGTATCATGTCTCATACTTAGAGTACAACAAAGAGACTTAAAGATAGTTTTGAAACTACCTTTAACTACAGTTACGACATCTTGTTCATCAACAAGAAAAGATGAATAAAAAAGGTAAACACCAAATCCTTGTCTGCTATGTTCAGCAAAGTATACCTTCAAGAGAATCTGCTACCTAAATACACACGCACACATATATATATATATATATATATATATATATATATATATATATGCATATATATTCACATAATGTTTTTTTGCATATGAAATTGAAAGACTCAAAGTTAAAGATTCAAAGCAAGTCTGTTTACATATACTTTCCATGAATTCTCTAAGAAAGGCATGAATCCACTTCTTTCTTCAACTGTAAGTTAGCCAAATCTGCCCAATTGTTTATCTAGTGACCAGTGTAGAAGGACAACTATGAAATGAAACCACAAGAAGGTAACAAGAAATCATTTGCAATCTCTCCAAACAACAGCTTAATATTCAGTTGACTGCTAAAAGAAGACTGTGAAGAATGATACATTACACTTCCCATTCACATATAATATGAAAGTTTGATTAATAAAATTTATATCAAATCATATTATGATTATACATAGTTTTACATCAGCATAAATATGCATATACTTTCATATATGAAGTTTATATTAAAGTCATATAACCTATATATATATATATATATATATATATATATATATATATATATATATATATATATATATTTGTATTTGCAGATCAATATAAATATTCATTTTCTCACACTCAAAGAAATACAGATGAATGTTTGTATGTACAGAGAAATAGATTTAATTCTTTATGAATCATATGAAGAAAAGTCATATAAGCACATGACTTTTAGGGGTATATTATATCTTTTGAGAGAGAGAGAGAGAGAGAGAGAGATGCATAAAGACAAGAACATGTATTCAGGTATCACCTATTTCAAGTAAAAGGAGTGATATGTCTCTGTATTTGATCCTACAAATCCCTGGAAACTGCTTCTTTCAAGTACTGACACAAGTAGCCTGACAGGATGTCAGGTGGATATGGCAAGGCTCAAAAGCCTCACTATCTATAAATTTCCCTTTAAGTAGAGACACTTAGTTGAATCAAAAAGCCTGGATCTTTGCAAAAGATGTCCTTTTCAAAGAGAAGACTTTGTAAACAGTACAACTTAGAGGAACTTGGTATGTTAACTCGGACAATGTATGTAATCCTTTTACTCTTTGTAAGTTTTTCACACTATATCTCGCTGAGGGTATTTCACTGGGGACTGAGTGTCGGCAAGTTTCCAGGACTCTCATTAGTATCCAAGCCAATTTTAGTAGAGCTGTGGTCTAGAAGGTTTCAATTCTTCCTTGAATGTTCAGTCTGTCAGCTCTTTTCAGGTTCTTGAAATGCTTCCAAAAGCCCTAAATATGATTGGTATCACTATTTTTCAGCTCTGACAAAGTTGCGGTTTTTGTCCACTTTTTCAATTTTCACCTTCACTCTATGGTCTGTTAGAATAGCAAAATTCATTATAGGACAGGGTTTTTTTTCTTGTTTATTAGAACTGGGCCAGCTGAATACACTGACTACATCTCTGTAGAGGGGGTAAGACTCCTTCGATGAGTGACACTAAACAATCTGATGGTGAGGTTTCAGTAATGCTGAAGCTTTGGGGAACGTAGGGTACTCGTTCATTGCCATCTCTCCCAGGTCCACTCTGACCAAGAGTGGTAGCACCTGATAAGGTCCTATGTATGGGTCTAATAGAAGTGTTTGAGATTTAAACTGTATACTTATGTTAAACTGAATTGTTTGGAATAGAACAGTTTTTACATTTAACTGTGTATTCATATTAGATAGAAATAAGCAAAACCATTTAATTGTGTGCAAAAAATGAGCTCAGGCTTGTTTAAAAATGGTATCTACAAAATATATATGTATAAAAAGGACTTGACGTTAAATGACCAACAATGGTTGATATGCCATAAAACAAAAGTAAACCTAAATCAAATAGAAGTGGGTTTAGTTTTCTAGATTGGCTAATCAATTTGTGTATCAAAGCCCCAGAAAATTTTGTTTCATTTCCAAGGACAGCAAGTATGGTGAAATTCGAGTTTTTTGCACAATTCTCAGTGGATCACCTTCCTCATACAATTGTGTCTGTTCTTGTATTTTTGTGCTACTTTCTTGTATTCACTTAAATGATTGTTTAATTTTTATCATCATGGACTCTCACTTGGTATTCACCAGTAAATTATCAATTTTTGCTTTGATATCATTACTCCATTTTATCATCATTATCATAACAACAGTAAAAAAAAAATATTGCTGTTAAGATGTAAAAGTGCTCAATTTACAATGACTGAATTATAATTAGAAATAAGATATTGAAAGATTAATTCAAAAGTCCTCACACTGTAACATAGTTTCATTTTAGTATGAACATGATCCTCATGGGGGAATCTTAATTGCATTGTTGCTAATGTGCAGGATTAAAATCTAGGAGTGAGTGAGTGAGAACTCTATTCATGCTTTTACATTCACTTTTGAAATAATATTCTTAAAAAAAATAAAAACTCTCTTATCCCCTCGGCTATGTGTTAAATAATGTCACTACTGTCGTCTGGAAGATTTCAATTCTTTCTTAAATGTCCTGGATGACTTTGGTATTAAATAATCTATGAAAGTTGATAAGCCTTTAAACAAAGAAATCAAACGGAAACTATGATCCTCAAACAGTGATGGTGGTGGGGTGGGGGTCAATTTATTTGGTTTTAAAATGTTTGACACTAGCTAAATTTGCACAGAAGAGAAAGGAAGGAAAAGCAAATAATACTCAAGGTAGCAAATCTTTAGAGCAAATAGGAGATGGAACAAGAGAGTGTATGTAATAATGTCAATTTTGAAGGTGAATTTTATAATAGGAATTTACACAGTTTGCATTTGGCCATCAATTGATTTCTTTGACAAATTATCACTATTCTTAAAATGCTAGGTGTACACATTTCATTTGGATATAACTGAGAACTGTTTCCATATTTTTTATTTGCAAGACTTAATGTGTGATGATACTAGTCACATTGAAGCAACGTAAATTTTTCTTCTCTTTTTGGTTAAATGGCCTTGTCTAACATAACTCTCATCAAAAACCTGTCGCCCAAAGGATATTTCTTCTTCTCAAAGCAATTATAACTGTTGTTTTGTACTTTGTAGTTGTTGATTACTTTATGCACATTTCAAAAGAACAACAGTAGAAATTTAACATATATCTGTTAAACATTTTCTTTAACATAAATAAATATACATGCTATAAGAGGACATATATATAAACTATGGGATAATTGTATATATATATATATATATATATATGCAAGATTATGTGTGTATATATATATTTATATGAATATGCTAAAAGACTACAAGAATGTGTATAGGCTATATATATATATATATATATACACTTCATGGCATATATATATATATATATATTATATATATATATATATGTATATATATACATATATATATATATATACACCTCAGGGCATTTATAAATAAACACATATATATATATATATAGCTCATGGCATGTTTGTATATATATATATATATATATATATATATATATTGTTGTTGTTTGCAAATGTAGTCAAGAGTGACCTGAATGCTCCCTTTTCAATAGCGTCTACACAAAGATGTAGGGGAGGGTGCTACTCCTTTCCCTAGATTGCTTCATTTTACCCTTGATCCTTACCTTATAATGCTGAGTGCTAAGCAAGGTAACATCAAGTGCTATTTTTTGAGTCTTTCATATGACTCAACCTGGGATTGAACCAAGGTCTCCATTATATATATATATATATATATATTTATATATACATTATGGCATGTTTGTATATATATATATATATATGTATATATATAACTCATGGCATGTGTATATATATATATATATGTATATATTATATACCTCATGCCATGTGTATATATGTGTGTCTATATATATATATATATATATATATATATTGTATCCCTTGTAAGAATTGAAAATTAAAATACATTGGTGAAACCTCTCAGAACCTTCTCGTTTGCTTGAAAGAACACAAAAGAGACATGAGAATTGATAACTTAAACAATGCACTATTTCAACACATTTCTCAATCTAATCATAACTTTGATTTCAATTCTGCAAAAATGCTCATTTACATTCATAATAAAAGAGTAAGACAAATTTTTGAAGCTGCACTGGAATTCCCTAAATACTCGTCCGGGCTTTTATAATATTTCTTCTCACTTGGGCAAATCCATTTTAAATAGCTACAATTCCTTCTTTTGTTTATGTATTCCACAAATATCATAGTTTTATACTTTACCTTTTTCTTTTTGTCTTTCTTTTTCTTCCTCCTTTAGATTCAAAATCTTTCTTGATAAACAAACAGAACATAAATTCTACACAATATTTCTAATAAGTCAAATGATGTAATTTAAAAACAAATGCTGATTCGCTAATTAAATGGCTAACTTTTCTTGTTATACAAATTTTCCCTCAGTTTTTGTATTTTGCATTTTTTAAACATCCATCGTTGAATTGACATCACAAATATCATCCCTCTTAGTCCTGATTATATTTAATTAGAATGGAAACACTATAGTGTTGATGGCTTTTCAATAAATCTCTCCTTCTACTTGGATTACCTTGTTATCAATTTATATGTTGTCGGATTACACTCCATTATTTACTTCCATATATATATATGAATTTGTCTTGGTATATATATATATATATATATGTCATGGCATGCATATCAGTTATTTAACTGTCTATGAAGTAGTTTTTCTATTCAAAAAATTATTACTTTGTTTATGTTCATTTGGTTTTGAAACAATATTCATTCATAAACAATTCATGAAACGGGTAGGGATACCTGCTGCCACTTTTACAAAGAAAGCGTACATCATTTGGTAATATTCATCATAGACATGAGTATCAACCTCTGGATGTGATTACTTGATCAGTAGAAGATGCATAAACTTGTTCATCCTATAGGAGAGTGGTTTGTTTGTCCCCCACTAAAACACCCACAGATGTTCAAAAAAGTTGTGAAAAAATTTGTAGCTCGAAGATAATTTGCAAGACATAAACTTTCATTTGGTTCAGAGTAAATATTTTTTTAAATATGGATAATGACTTGATTAACTAAAATAATCTTCAAAAATTTTGATATATAAATTATTCTCTGATTAAAAAAAATATCTATAGACTTATTAGAAAGACGAACTTTACAGAGAAACATTTGTTATTGAAGTGTCTATTTAAGGATTTATAGAATAAAGTTAGATTTTTCTTAACAGAAATTATTTTCTCTTCATGTAGAATTATCTATGTCTTTTTATATTAGAAATATAAAAACAGTTTTCTTAAGAGACTGTCTTTCTGCTAACATATACATCTAAGATTTCCTATAAATTGCCAATAATTGAGTGAATATTATAGGAAGTTCAAAATGTTCTGATCTTTATATTTCTTAAGGTAGTACATCTTGGAACACTTTAACTGAACCTTTGATTTTCAAAGGAAAAGTTCTTTTTTTTTATGGGCAAGAAGAGAAGGAACTTGTGTTACAATTCATTCATGTAATTAGAATCAATTTAATTTCTTTCACTTAATCAATAAATTGTTGACCAAGAACCAGAATCATTAATATCATTTTATTATCTTTGTTTTTTGTTTTCAGTTCATTTCAAAAGTTGTTATATCCTTAACATGGTGAGTTAGACGATTATTTACTGCTGGATATAACTTGGATGATATCTCTTTAATTTATGCAGAATATCTAATTATTTTCTAACAATATTTACAGTCGTATGTATTTACCCAAACACTGTACAATGACATCACACAAGATTATTTTTTCAGCAGAATACAACTGGTTTGAATTCAGAGTCCTTTTCCCCTAGACTAATTTCTAAGGTTAAAGAGCCCAACCCGCCCTCCTATTTACTATAGCTGGATGGAAATAATTGGATTCATATTTTTCCTATACATACTAGTGCTATGTGTAATGCAAACAACTTTGTCTAGGATTTGAACCCAGGTCATTATATCAATTTTCTAACATAATAAACGTGATGCCACAACCCTCGGCAACCTCAATTCACTGTTATAAGTCAAAGAATAAAGACAAACATAAATTTTATTGCAACTAATGATATACTAAGCTTTTTGTCAAATAGTATATACTCTATTTCCTATGACAAAACTTTGGCAAAATGGTAATTTTCTTCTAAACCAAAGATACTAAAATTCTATCTTTTCTAATGAGACATTATAAAATTAAAACAAATACTATTAGATATTTATTACCAAATTCTTCAGCGCCACCATTCTGTAGCCAAAAATGAGTTCAAAAATAGGTCCCCACCTTCATTCTGTATTGTAAGTATATTTTCAAACTAAACTTGATCCATTTTGATTATATAATATTCCATTTGAAATAATGAAGTTTTTAGATTAGAAGAAAATTAACTTTTCATAAAAAAAATTGTTAAACGTTTACTTATTTATGGGTGATGCTATAGTTTCCCCTGTTCAGATAATTTTCTTTCTCAGCTTGAAGTTGTGATTACTGTATTTTGGGGCATAACTCTGATTAAACCAAAGCTGTTTTTTTTCTTTTCTTAGAAAATTGATATGACTCTAATGTTATTAGTATCATGGGTATTGTGTTGAAATGTGTCACGAAACAAAAAAATCCTGTCTCTCTCTCCTACTGCCGTAGCGACACACACAGTCTACATCTCTCTGAATGTTTCCTCCTCTCATTCCAGCACTTTACTTATAGCTTGGTAACTCACCTTTGCAAAACGCCACACATTTGTATAGACAAACCAACTACCAATCAGAGTTTCTGTGCCTGCCCACCTCTACTCGCTTTGGGGGTGTTAAGTCGACCAACTGACTCATTACATACACCAAATGTGCACTAACCTTGGAGTCCCTTTCTTCATCTGATGACGATTTTGACCCTACAACTGGCCATAGGTCTTTAACATGGCTACACCCACACTACATCACCAATTCTGTATTTTCCTTGCACGTTGCAAGGAGTCATAGTGATGTCGATGCCTTGCGGCTATAAATGATTGGCATACCCCATGTTAGCTGGTACTGTTGTAGGTGTAACACCATTCTTCAGCATCACATTATACCAGTTGACTGCTTCTGGGATCGGACATAGCACGTAGGCATAGAATTGCTCTGAAGAAAACGCTACACCATTGTCTGTTAATATTTTGGCAGGTGGGCCCTGGTCGTAAAAGATGGACTCCAATTGGTTTATTTTGCTGCCAGTCTCCTGTCGATGCAGCAATCACCAAAGGGCAAAGTGGGAGGGACCACAGTCGATAATAGTCAAATAGAGCTGGCTGCCAACATTGGTAATATCTATTCCCAACCTGTTCCAAACATTTGTAGCACTCAAGTTTCCTTTTTGCCATTGCACCAGTATTGGGTTGACTGACTGGCATGCCTTACAACTTTGCAATAGTATCCTGATATTTGCCTTTTTAACTGCTGGGTCGACCATTTTCGAGAAGTAGAGCATCCGTTTAATCCCGGGATGCCCACACTGTTCATGTATGCTCATGATCTGCTCTAGGTCTATACTGAGCACAGAAGCATACATGGTAGCTGCAGAGGTTTGAACTCTTTCCTAGCAGTAGTCAACCAACACTGCAGGATACAAGTCAATGAATCTGCTCTGTTGTCTGCCGATTTAACAATGCTACATTTCAATCAGCATGGCAAGCCGCCTTCGTATCCACATCTCACTCAATGCCCTGGTGCTCAGTCGTGCTCTTCAGGTCAGTGCATCTGATATCCAATGCTCGGCGCATGCTGAATCCATGACAATGTCTAGGACTGTTGCTTGCCATTGAAGGACCAGGTTAATCCCCTTCAGAGTAACGTCTACTTCGGCCAGGTTTTTATGCTGCATGTGATTTTCTGGTTATAGCCAGCAGGTGTCTTCTATGATAGACCCTTTATCTTCAAGGGTGACACCCATGGCCAGAGAGCTGGCATCCACTCAAACGGCAAGCTCGTTCCCATTAATGCACCAGTCACCTCGAATGGGATTGTCTTGCTTCACTCTCTCCGTAGTTTTAGTTATCATTTATCTTGGTAACATCGTGTCCCTTGTCATTCCATCCTGACATAACAGAAGTCATGAGATGCTTCATGGATGTTGCTGCCACTCTGAGCCAGCCGCATACGGGAAAATGGCCTACCAGTTTCCCACATATGGGGAAGGTGCTCCGATGAGTGATCACTGGCAAGACTTCTGGGATGTCACAACCTCACCTCCAGCGAAGTTTTTCTTCGTAACCACTGACATGTAGTCCGTGTATATTCGCCCCATCCTGGGACCTTGCACACCAAGCCAAAGCATTCTAGATGTTCCTTAACTCTCCTTGAAGAGGCCATCTTTTTATTGATGTAGACATTGTCAATGTTGGATGACATTGCCCTTTGAATTTCCTCATCCTGCAACATGACCACATTCATAATCGCTGACATGATCTTTGGGGCCACATTAAGTCCAAATCCCAGTCGAGTGAGGCAATATTTCTGCCCTTTTATCATAACAGTCTGAAAAGACCAGAGTGATCGGTGGACTTGGAGGTAGGTCCTTCTCAAATCGAGGATGGCAACATGGCTCCCTTGCTGTCGCCATTCCCACAATTTCTGGGCACAAACATCCGCAATGGCCATATACACATCTACAGTTATTCAGTTCTCTGTAGTCCATGACCAGTCTCACTTTCCCCTCATTCTCTTGCACTATTGCCATCAAAGAATCGAGGCTGTCCCAGCTTCTCTTTGGGGTACGGCACAAGCCAGGCATTCGCTATCTAGATTTGCAAGTCATTTTTGTATCGGATTCTGATAAGCTCTGGAACCAGGTACTCTACTATTTTATTTTTCAGTGGTGCAGGCGTTCGGCCACCCGCCCAGAAATTGCAGGAATGGCATGGAAACTCTGATTGCTAGCTGGTTTGTCTATACAAATGCGTGGTGTTTTGCATAGGCGAGTTACCAAGCTTTATGTACAGAGGTGGAATGAGAGAAGGAGACATTCCAAGAGGTGTAGACTGTGCTCATCACTATGGCACTAGGAGAGAGACAGGATTTTTTTGTTTCATGACACATTTCAACACAAGCTATTTCAGCAAACCTCTGATGTTGACTTATGCTATTTCTGAATCCAGCAGCTATGGCAAGGAGGCCTTTTGACTTGCGGTTGATTCCTGAGTTTGGAGGGGCCGCATCAGATGAACCAATTATAGAATGGCTTGAGCAAGTAGAGATGATCTGCGAGCTAGCAGATGAAGAAAGGGTTGAGTGCATTCTCCCCTTGAGGTTGACGGGTGGGGCTCTCATCATGTATTGGCAAATCAGCAAAGAGCAGAGAGCTGATATCAAGGAAATCAAGCATGCCCACTCCACTGTTTTCGCTGTAGATGCGTTCGTGGCTTTCAAACAGTTTGCGATGTGGTGACTTCATGATGGAGAGACAGTTGATGAATTCCTGGCAGCACTCAAAAGACTGGCTTGCCAGGTTAGTAAAAGAACACCTGAAAAATGGATAGCCTGTGGGTTTGTTGCTGGGTTGCCACAGCATGTAAGGCAGCAGCTTCAGGCATTGGTGCGAATAGACGCTTTGACTTTAGATCAACTCTGTTGTTGTTGATGAGCATAGACCTGTAAATCAAATTGTTGCTGCAGCCCAGCAACCACGTGCAGATGCCGTGGAGGTGATTGCTGACCAGAAAGGGAGAAACTCGGTATGCTGTCTGTGCTCCAACCCCTGCTACCTGGATAATGGTTGCACTCAGGGGCGTGCAACAAGGACAGACAACTGGGTACGACAATTGCGCCGAAGATTACAGAGCTTTAGATGCCAAAGATGCTTTAGATTGCATCAGAGTGCCCAGGAAATGACTTTGGCAAAGACGCCAGCTACCAATCACAGTTTCTGCGCCTGCCCACCTCCACTCACTTTGGAGGTGTCAAGTCGACCGACAGACTCATTACAGGTATAACATTAAATTGCATATAATGGTAAGGCTCCCATCCTACAGCTTGGGGAATGTGGAGTACTCCTTCATTACCATTACCCTTAGGTCTACCCTAGTTGTACCTGCTAGGGTCCCATCTATGAGTCAAATAGAACTATTCAATCTTTTATTAAGGATTATAATTTATATTGAATTGAATTGTGTTGAATAGCAATACTTGGAATGATTTAACTATGTGCAAACAAATTATCAGCACTAAATTTCATCGCAATACTCAATAAATAGTATTTCTGATGTTAAAAAGAATATTTGAGAAGATTTTACTATGAATAAACAAATAGCAATATTTGAAACTGTGTGCAAACAAATAAGCTCTTTTGTTTAAATATGTTGCTCACAAACTATTAGCATACAATGTATGTATACATATATATATGTGTATATATATATATATATATATATATATATATATATATATAACAGGCTTTGGCATTGAATAACTCACAAGGATTGGTATGCCATAAAACACAATCAAACCAATATAATGTTATTATTTATCATATGCTATAATCAAATTAAAATCATATGCCTGTTTGTCATGATTTGAATATTTTTTGGTTATATCGTATTGAATCAGTTTGCCTTGAATGTTTTGCATAATGAATGTTTTATTGAGAGAATAATATAAATCAATTTGTGAACAACTGTTTTCAAAATTATTGGTTATTATATACAATGAATTTTGTTAATCTGTAATTTTTTGACAATTAGATGTTTATCTAGAGAAAAGCATGCAGTTGTAAATAAGAAAAGTGGAAGCATAATAATTAAAAAAAAAACAACTTTTTTCCAGAACTTACATGGAATATATAATTATTTGATATAATATGAAAGTAGAATGTCACTTGTCTTGCAAAAAAAAAAACATCAAAAAGGATTGAAGAACTAAATAGAAACGTAAACTAAACTTACTTTGGAAGAAAATTCTTCCAAAAATATTCTTAAAAACTTATAATGTTTATTTCCATCCTTTCAGTTGAGAGAGATTCTAGGAAAACTAAAAGAAATTTAAGTATAGATTTTTAATTGCACATGCACATGCACATTTTATGCATATGGAGTGAGGCACCAAATTATCCATTCTGTATAATCCATTTAATTCAAAGGAATCTAATCCACTTTTCAAATTGATGTAGTTTTTTTTGTAAGAAAATTAAATGTAAGGAGACAATTAATAATTGTCTCCCTTAGAGAATGAGCTTGTAGACTGTCACATGACAATGCTGAAAAAACATTCTCTGTTCTCATTGGGTGCCCCTTTCATATGGCCCTGTGCCACATCTAAGCAAAAAGCTTAGTAAATTACCTCTGTTCTTCAAACGATAAAAATGTTTTCTTCTGCACTGCTGTTGAACACTAAAGTCAACATTCAATCATTTTACTCTCCCTCAATCTCATGTAAGCTTTTTTTCCATTTCAAACCCTTTTGCATTCTGCCTGAAATAATATATACATATTTCTCATTTTTGGGATATGTTTGTGAATTCTTTTTAATACTATTGGTATGTATGTTATAAATGTTTTTTGTTTGTGTAAATGAACATAGCTTGTCTTTCCTTTCATCTATTCAGTGTTAGTATATCATATATTAAGGTGAATATTGGTCATTGGTCACTGAATGTTTTCCTGAACACCAAGCAACCCAATAACAGTACTGAATGTCATGAAAAAAATATGGTGATACAAAACCTCTAAGATGGCATAGAAAGATTGTCCATGAATACAAGAAAAACCCTGCAGTTTTGCTGAAAGATATTGTTTCTGATGTGACAGATAATTATTGTATTGAATAAAAAGTTTCTGGAATGGATTCTGTGTGGATTCGATGCCTAAGATCATAATCTAAGTTTTATATATATATATATATATATATATATATATATATATATATATAAAAACACACATTTTTGAAAAGTGAATTATTTTAAAAGAAATTGATTGCATAGTTTAGATAATTTTGCGTTTTACTCCCTCCTCCTCTCTCTCTTTCTCTTCTCTGTTGATATATATAATAGTGTGTGTTTGTGCCTTAATGGTAATACTTGTTGGTGTATTTTAAAATAAAGTCATATGTTTTTACCTGTTTCTGCAATTCGCTTGAGATAGTTGATAAGAAATCCTTACTGGAAGCGCATTTAAATGCAGACATTTTAAGACATAGCTTCAGATCAACTTCTCATCATAAGAGTAGAGGCTGCTTATCCAAACAAAACCAAAAAAATTGTTTTATTCTGATATGGAAAATTCTTGACAATCCTGGGCTATTTCAATTCTTAGAATATAAAAAAATGTTACTAGTACAATTAAATTGACTTTATTCTTTAATATCTTAAGGAATTTCCTAAGTTTAAATTTTTCATCTTGTGTTCAATTATCAGATGAGATATATCTTTTTTGATGATTTTTTTTTGTAAAAGTATATAAGACTAAATAGTAAGGAGAGCATTGTGAAGAGATGAGTAGACACCTATTTGATTTACGTTTTGTACTAGTCAGTATCTGAACACTTATGATTTATTGAAAACCCTTTTTTGAATGATTTATTCATATCAGTGTGTGTGTGTGTGTGTGTGTGTGTGTGTGTGTGTGTGTGTGTGTGTGTGTATATATATATATATATACAGAGAGAGAGAGAGAGAGAGAGAAAGTGTGACCTCTAAGATGTAATTAATGGTTAATTACACTTGCAAAATTTGATAATACATTTTATAGTTTTTAGAATCTAGAAACACACACTCTTCTGAAAAGAGAAATGTTTGCTATCATGCTTTTCATACATTGGAGGTTTGGTCAAATCAAAGTAAAAATGAATTGGTCAATTAATTTTTGCTATTTTAGCAAAGATTTAAAGGACAAAATCAAGGAAGATTTTACTTTTTCTATTTTCTTTTCTTAAAGGAAGATTTTTCTGAACATCCATATGCATAAACCACAATTACTTGCATAATTGTATCAATAATTGCAAAGAAAATATAAAAATCCATATTGTCATAAATTTGCTCTGTCTGACTTTCATGAGGGGTAGTATGACCCTCAAAACAAAGAAGCTATTTCCACAAACTGTTCATCACCAATAGGAAATACAACCCTTTCTAAAAATGCAAAAACAGAAGCAACCCAGCATGAAAAAAACAAACTATACTAACATGTAACATCAAAGTAATGGATTCTTTGTTAAGATCAAAAATAAAAAAAATAGCTATTATCACATTTTCAAAACAAAATCTTTTAGATAAAAGATCAAAACTAATATTAAAATACAGACACAAAAATAATATTTTACTTTGCGATTTACCCCACCATGTTAGTAGAGATTAGAATAAGACCTTTTAAAAAATGTGGGTTTCCTGAATATGACACTAAACTGAATCTGATGGTGAGGCTCCAGTTCTGGAGATTTGGGCTGTGTAGAGTACCCTTTCACTGCCATTACTCCCAGATCCACTCTGACCCTGAGCAGTAGTACCTTTTAGGGTCCCATAGATCTGTTTAGAAATCATTCACAGTTTACTTTGAATAACCAGGATACCTTTTGGGTTGGATCTTTCTACTCTTCAGAGGATACAGTCCACATATTCTAAGCCCTACTGACAGGGTGAGTCTACTTTTAGATAGGGGTCTTGCCCTTCTGCAGGGTATACAGTCAATATATTCTAAGCCCCCCCCCCCGAGTGAAATGTAAATCTGATTTTATCATATATTCTGTACTTTCCATATATCCTTTTGGTACCACTTGTAAATATTCAGAATGTAGTAATGAAAGTAGTGTGAAAAACTATTACTTATTATAAGTGGTTTTAATTTCTATTTTATTTTGTCTACATATACACACATACGCACACAGACACACACACATGAGCGTGTGTGTGTGTGTGTGTGTGTGTGTGTGTGTGTTTTGGTAAAATGTTTTATATACAAATATAGGTATATATACATTTCAACTTGTACCGAGTGGGCATTATTTTAAGTCAAATATCTACATTCATAGAAAGTGTTTTGCAGTGCTTCACAAGTTTATATCTCTTGGTAGTACAATTTACAGTTTTCATATCCTTAACATGGAAATCTTGCCTAAAACTAAAAAAATGCTTTTAGAAAGTTTGAGCAATGCCACTGCAGACAACATAGTATATCCCAAAGTACCATGATAAATGTATAACAATACTTATGTGATGTTTTATATATTTGGTTCATGCTGAACGTGTTACCAATATCCATCATATAAAACAGCTAGGAGGTTTTCCCTTACCACATTTGTGAAGAATTATAGTAATATACTGGAATATGCATCTAAATGACTTTAGTTTAGTTTGGTTTAATGGCATATCAACCCTTGTAGGTTATATAATGCCTTATCCTGGTATACATATATATTAAATATATATGATTTGTAAATGCATTTTTAAGCTGTGCACTTTGTGGTTGTTTTTTTTTTTTTTTTTACATGGTTAAATGGTTTTAAGCATTGCTATATAACAGTCATAATTTACCATCAGTTATTTGTTTGCACACAGTTTGTTGGTAATTTAATTTTTAAGTGAATTAAAACTAATTTGTTTCACAAATATTGCTATTTAACACTATTCATTCATTTGTACACTTTCGAATGGTTCCAAGTATTTCTATGTAATATCAATAATTCAATTAAGGTAGATAGTTTTAAGCATTGCTACTTAACACTATTAATTCTATTCAATATTACTCATTCATTTGCACACAATCAAATTGTTCCAAGTATTTCTATGTATGACTAACAACTCAAATAGGCCTAAGTCATTTGTTTGCCCACAGTTTAAATATCAAATAGTTCTATTTGACATATAGGACCCTATTAGATACTACTGCTCTGTGTCAGAATGGACCAGGGAGCAATGGCAAGAAGGAGGTACTTCACATTCCCCAAAGCTCGAGGACAGGAGCCTCACCATCAAGTGCAGTTTAGTATCATATATCTAGGACACTCATTGGGATGTCTTGTAGTCTATAAGCCCAGCCAACTGGGCTGAAATAATATTGATGTGTGCTATAGATATCTCATTGCAACAGAATTGGTTTGGTTGGATTGTTAATGACATACAAGCACTTAGGGGTTAGTAAATGCTAAAGTCACCCCCTTGTAGATAAATGGTAGTGGTGCTATTTAACCCAAATCTGGGGGGCAGGGATAAGGGGTATCATACCTTTCCTAAAGATTTTAATCTGAAATTAAACATCAAAATGGAGTTTGAACATGTTCATTATATCACAGTTTGGTGTTACACTGTGTGGGACTCGTGCCTCAACACAATAGGAATCACAGTTTGGCGTTACACAGTGTGGGACCCCTGCCTCACAACACAATAGGAATCACAATTTTGTGTTACACTGTGGGGGGACTCCTGCCTCACAACACAAAAGAAACACAGTTTGGTGTTACACTGTGGGGGACTCCTGCCTCACAACATAATTGGAATCGCAGTTTGGCGTTACACTGTGGGGGACTCCTGCCTCACAACACAATCGGAATCACAATTTGGTGTTACACTGTGGGGGACTCCTGCCTCACAACACAATTGGAATCACAATTTGGCGTTACACTGTGTGGGACTCGTGCCTCAACACAATAGGAATCACAGTTTGGCGTTACACTGTGGGGGACTCCTGCCTCACAACACAATCGGAATCACAATTTGGTGTTACACTGTGGGGGACTCCTGCCTTACAACACAATCGGAATCACAATTTGGTGTTACACTGTGGGGGACTCCTGCCTCACAACACAATAGAAATCACAGTTTGGCATTACACTGTGGGGGACTCCTGCCTCACAACACCATTGGAATTACAGTTTTAAAACGGAGACTCTAATGGAGTGGATATCTTGTGAGAATGGATAATGAAAGACTTCCCAAACATTTTTTTATGCAGTTCCAAAAATTACTTTTTGAGAGTTTCACTTAAAGAAGCAGATATCTCAGTTGATTATAGATTCAAGCAAATGATCTGGATCATTAGAGGAAGCTAATTTACCTGGGGAATATTGTATTTGAGCAATACCTGACTGAAAAGAAATATCCTTAGATTTTAGCTTTCTTCTGTGAAAAGTGCTCTAAAAAAACTCACTTATATATACTTGCCTTAATACCCATGCATCTCTGCAAAATTTTCTTTTCAAGATAGTTTCAATTTTTAATCATGCTAAAAAATGGCCCTGATTGATTTTAGACTTCAGGCCTTTGTATACATATATCCACTTTCCTGAGTGAAAATAAAGATTGTTCTTTGATATTTGAGTGAGTATTTGTTTTTCTTTTCATGTTTGTTTGCTCACATGCATTTTTGTGTTGGCACCATATTTTTCAAAGACAATGAAAAAGCCAAAACATTAATGTACTTTATTGTTTCTTTAAAACTTAATAATATAAAAATTGGGTTTTGGCTTTCTCGTAAAAGTTAGACAAAAACTACTGCTTTTATATATATATATATATATATATATGAAATTGCAAATCAATAACACAAGAAAGATATTCATTTAAAGCTGCTTTTTAAAATCATTGTACAAATTAGATGTTCTCTAATTATGATAAATGCCATTTGCTATTGTATATCATATCCATTCCCTTTTGATCATACATATTAATGATTAAACATGTTAGTCATTTTCAGCTTAACATGGATGTGAAAACATAGAAATTTGCATTTATATATATACACGCGCACATTGAAGTTAGAATAGTGGAGACAGTCAATGGTGCTTGGTGAGAAAATGACTGTTGCTAAGCATTATCAACCCTGTGTATGTCCTATCTTAAATATATCCAGGCTCTATCAATGATATTGAGCATGCTTTATTCATAAATATAGAAAACTAGATTATATATATATATATATATATATATATATATATATATATATATATATATATATATATATATGCGTGTCAAAAAACACTAGAGAGCCATCTCTTTAAAATTGGTTGCCTGTGTTAAGAATAAATCTTATGCTGAGTTAGTGAATTAATTGAAGGGATCCAGAGTTCGTAAGTTTGCAAAAGATTTTTTATCAGTAGTATGGTATACCACTTTAAAAATTAGTCTTTCAATGTGAACTATATGTAATGTCATTTCAATTTTCCAATGACATTATCATATCACCATGCAATTCAAATTAACATCACTGAATTTCTTGCTGGGATCTTATTCACTCACTTGATGCTTAAATATCAGGCAAATTCTCTTATTCATATTCAGTGTAATATTGTAAATGAATTCAATTATTTCATAAATTCTATTGTTTTATTATGCATACATAGACTTATGTATAGGTTTTATTTAGTTTGGAACATACATATTCTCTCTTTCACACATACTCAAGAATTTCCCGCCCCATCAACTATGAGCGTGATCCAGCAAATGATCCCTTTTCTTAAGTGGAGTATAGCTGGTTTAAATTGAGTTTTTCTTTTCCTAGATTGGTTTACTCATAGCTCGGAACAGAATTAGTGCAATGTGTGAAATGCAAACAACCTTGTCAAGTATTTGAACTTGGGTGACCAAATTCCTTAGAAAACAAATGAGCTCTGGCTCATTTAAAAATGTCCCCTACAAACTCTTTATAAATCATTTCTAATATATATATAAACAAGATTTTGCATTAAATAACTTAGAATGGTTGATATGCCATAAAACCAAGCTAACCAATCTATCATATATTCCTATCTAAAATGAAAAATTTGCAAACGACTGTATGATTCCAATTAACTAGTAGTAATAATCATTAATAAATGATTGAACAATTCTATTTGACCCATAAATGTGACCCAAACAGGTACAACTAATCTGGGTTGGAGTGGACCTGGGAGTAATAGCAATTTTAAAATTGAATGGAAATATTCTTTCATTTTGAAGAACCACAATTAAACTCCTGTCAGTATGACTTAGAATACATTGATTATCTCCCTTGCAGAGAGGTAAACCCCACCACCACCAAAAAAAGTGAGGTGTCCTTGGGATGATCCTTAACTGAATCTGATGGTAAGGCTCCAGTTTTGGAGATGCAGGAAGTATGGAGTACCCCTTCACAGCCATTACTCCCATGTCCACTCTGATTCAGAGTGTTTGTACTGGTTTGAATATTCTGTCTATCGGTCACACAGATCTATATGAAAATCATTTGCTTCAGTTGGACCTTGTGCAAAAAAAAATTCTTGAGAAGCAATTTCTCAAAAATGTAAATATGAACATACAATGACCATAATTTCCTAACCTCTCAAAATAGAATAACCCTAGATGGGTTAGCATGCCATTAAAATCAGTCAATTAATCTTCACCCTTTGCTACAATCTTTCAGTAAATGTATTTTCCAATTAAATATTTAGTTATAAATCAGAATTAATAATTCTGAATTGATAAAAGTCTTGCAAATATTGGTTTGCCCCCTATCAACTATGCTGGAAACTCACTCAAAATATTGGAATCAACCATTATCGGAAAGAAATTGGATAGCATTTTATGAGGTAATTTTGGAGGGGGTACCTGTCATCTTTGGACTGCATTTTTTTCTTCTTTTGAGAAATTATTTTAAGCCAGCAGTGAAAACCAGAAACCATTAATTGCTTTTAAAAGCTCAGAAGATTAAAACTGACAGTAGTTCAGTCTGTTGAACATTTTTTTTTTTAAATCACAAATAGATGAATTAAAAATTGCTTTTTTACACTTCAACTGACAAAAATATTAGCTTTTGTTGCATAAAAATAAAATTTGAACCTAAGTGCAGGCATATGATCACTTATAATATTGAGTCAAGCATCTATATTGATATGATATATATCATACAGGCCAATTTGCTAGTGTCACAAGTGCCTCACGATCATAGCCTTGTACCAGACAAAGCTTTTAGTGAATATTCATACAATACAATCAAATTTGTCCTAAAACAAGCTTGGCTTCAAGCCAATTGGTAACATGACGAGTATTTCAAATAGTGAATGATTAAATGCAAAATAGATGAATAGATGCCTGTCAATCAGCTTGAGAGTTTGTCGTTAGTGGTAATTGGAGAAGCTCTCGGCTTCATAAGGATATGATTTAATAGATTTATAATGTATCTAAATACATTTGATGTAGGTAAGTTTTATAAAGTGATTATGAAGATTTCAAAATATTTCATGCAGTGTTTAATTATAACAATACCGTTTCTTTTATTTTCATTTATATCTTGCAGAGGAAAAGATTCCCCTGTAATTGTCTACACCTTGACAAGAAGTATTGTCCAAATATTTTTTGCAAGATCACTTAATTCTTTCATTAGTTCTCACCTATTTCCCTCTCAACTTACCCTCTTGAAATTGGGTGTCTTGGTGTGACAATAAGCTACATCTGATGGTGAGGTTTCAGATTTAGAGATTTGAATAGTGTGGACTATCTTTTCATTGCAATTACTTCCAGATCCACGCTGACCTGAAGCAATAGTATTTGTTAGGATCTTGATTATGGAACAAACTGATCAGTTTAAAAATAATTTGTATTCAATAAGACTGCATACAAGAAAAAATCTTTTAAAAAGACACAAAAAATGTAAATATGAACATACAAGGAGCATGATTCCCTCACCTCTAGGCTTAAAATAACCCTTGGCAAGTTGATGTATCATTAAAATCAATTACTCTTAACTACCAAGAGCAAAAGGACTTTTGAAGATAATAAGAAATATTGATGGTTGATTTAAGACTGTATAATGCCATTATTACATTGTTGAAGTCCGAGTAATAACAACTCTCCTCAGTATTCTCACCATGATGATATTATACCATCCCAACATCAAGAACATCCTTTTTCTTAGTAATGGACTATTGATTCTATGGTTTTTTTTCCTACTGTCATCCAAACATACCCAGAAGAGTTTCATGAATAATATTATATACATATGCTGCTGCAAATAAAGTAATTGCTGTACAGACAACATACATGTATATACATATATATACATATATATACATATATATACATATAGTTGGTGTTAGAATTTGTATATTTTCTAAGGGAATCCAAATTTTTGCAAGTACTCTGTAAATTTGCAAGAGAAAGTTTATTCTGTACTTAGTTTTGAATAACTTTAAAATTTTTTCAAACTTCATTGATATGCCAATGTTTGCTGACTAGCTCTTTGTGGACACTGGATGTAGTTTGGGGGACCTGCCTAGAGTGATGGAGAGACAGAGTGTCAGGCAAATCCATACTGTCAGCACAACTTGATGATGATATTCATAGTCATAAATTTTCTAAAAATTGGTTCAGTCCCAAATTATTCTCCCATTAAAATGATGAAATAATATTGCTCTATGGCAATTATATATTTGTTTTTTTTAATTTGACACAATGCAAGTACCTACTGAAAAATGAAATAGTATTGACCTGATTCTATAACATTCAGATATGTTCTGAAGAAGACAATATGTGAGTATCACAAACCACAATAATTAATTTATTCTGTAACCATGGTGAAGACTAATGAACTTAACAAAAAATTCTGAATGAAGACAGTTGATGCAGATAACTAAGGTGATGGATACTTTCCAATTGTTTTAATGTTCCTACATTGACAATCTGAAGCGTTATTGAGAAATGCAATGAAACTCATTCTGTTGAGAATATGTTAGACTTGCAGAAAATGCTTAGTTTCTGAGAGAATAAAAAGAAATGTTGTTGAGATGCCTTGAAGAATCCCCACTTAATGGCAAAGGACATTTTTAATGATGTAAAGACAGCAGGGTTGTATATTTTGGCAAAGATAGTCATTAGATGCCTCAATTGAGCAGGTCTTCAAGTTTGTTGTCTACAAAAAACTTCCTTGCTTAAGGCTAAATGCCTAAAGAGTAGATCAGCTTCTGCTCGAACCATCTACGAGTGAATATTGGAACTCTGTTATTTTGTTAGATGAGACCAAACTTAGTATGAATGGTGGAAATGGAATCAAGTTCACAAACCAAATTTCAAGTACAGTGGCAGGAATATGGTGCTTGTGGGATGTTTTGCTGCTTGTGGACCAGAAGAAATAGTGTAAGTACAGGGTATCATGGATAAAGCGTAGTATTTGGTCATTCTTAAAAATAATGTTCATAAGCCACCATTAGAGCATTACTTGATGCTCCAACCTGATATTAACCAAAAACACATGGTACAAATTATTAAGAAATACCTTAATGACTGCAAAATTGTTGTTTTTTATCATATTTATTTTTTTTCATTTTTGATTATCTGGGAAAAAACATCTGTTGATAAAACTTGAATTTGGTCTTGGGAGCTGATTTTTTTTTTTCATTCTATTAAATCTGTCCAGGTGAGGCAGGATTCCCATCTGTGGTTTTTCAGTCTCACTTTCTTACATTTGCTTATATTGTATACTAACTACTTGTAGTAGTTGTGGTAGTACTCTTAGAAAAGTTCACAGATAAAATAACTTTATCATAATGAGTTGGAATCATACAGCTGTTTTAGCAATTGAAATATGAAGGATTATTTTTCAAATTACAAAATAATTCCTAGTCTCTTATAATACTTATATCTGTTTGAATATAAAGATTTTTAAATATATCCATGTATATATATTGTGTGTGTGTGTGCCTGTTTAAACTTGTTTAAATTTTGCTATAAAGTATCTGAAGTACTCAATGCTTCCATATTAATCCATATTAATGTTCCCCTCTTGGGAAAAGTGTGTTCACTTTCCGATCAATGTTCCTTCTTGTTTTGTAAAGTAATTTTATTGATTTTCTGAAGAGTCTTAATTTCACTTCCTATCATCTCACACTTTAGTTTTCTGAATCCTTTTTTTCCCCAGAATATTTATCACTTCACTTTTCTGTGTTTCTTTTTTTTTTTTTTTTATTTACAAACTCTTTTTTAATTGGTCCTTTATTTACCTTTACAATGGTACTCACTCAGTCTTTTCTTTTTTAAAAAAAAGATTTTTCTGATCCTTTTTTGATCTTATATATTTCCTTCTCTTTTTTTCTCTCCTGACTTATTTCTATTGATGTTCATATACTCTACACTTCCCCTCTCTTTAAAACACACTAATATATATATATATATATATATATATATATATATATATATATATATATATATATATATATATATATATATATATATATATTTTCTTGTTTTATTTTTGTCTCACCAATTTTTCATTTCTTACACATTTTCTCATTATTTTGGTCTCCTCTCAGCTTTCATAACATTATCATATTTAGTTTTATACTGTGTTTTCCTAAAATATTTACAGGGTAATTGTACAACATGAGAGAATTTACTCTTATTCACCAATTGCTCTTCCTTTTCTCTTTTTCTGTTATTACTTAAAGAAAGTTTGATTGTATGCAAAAGTTTCTTATAAAATACAATTTTCAAAAAAAAAGAAAACTGCTTGGAACATTTGTACATACCTAATATTGTTATAAATCATCCACATTAAAATTGTTCTTAATCTTTCAAAAAATAAAAAGAATAGTTTTGGAAAGTTTTGTGTACTATACTTGGTTTGTTTCCCAACCTGCAGGTCTCTGGGATGTCTTGTTCATTCTTTAATGTCACTTGTTACTTCCTATTCCTTTTGTTTTAGGGAGGCTTCTGAGAACAGCAGAAATGCTATTATGACCAAACACAAGACCTTTAAGACCATCTTAAAAGATTTTTGGTATTCATGCCATGAAAAACTTTACCAAGCATACAACTATCAAGAAACTTCCTGTGAGAAGAAGTGGAAAATTGATTAAAGAAATGTTCAACACTTGCATCAAATAGTAGAAAAAAAAACAGCACATATCCAAAGAGCTGAAGGGAGACCCAGAACAATTTGGAGTCATGGTTTCAATGTGTACTGCACACTATAAAAGACATGTTTAGCATAACAGCTATCATTATAGGATGTGGAATCAGCTACTCATGTTTGAATCCTGGATGAGTGTGTGTTTCACTTTGTGCTTGAAAGGTCTGAATCCATCTGCTCTTCCCCCAGCTATGGTTAAATAGTTGGATAGGCTGATTTCTTTAGCATTGGTTTGGCAACCAGTCTATGAGAAAGAAAACATTGGATTCGAACCATCTTTACTTTGCTTGAAAACTGATTGTGTTTCACATCCGACTTGTGGTTGAGAGGTTGGGTAAATACATACACATTAAATCAAAAAGGTCAGTATGAACAAAAACCAAAAAGAACCCTACAACAAAATAGAAATACAAAAAGGAAGTGTTGATAGTTATTAAATAGAACTTGGATAAACAACAGTCCTTTTGGGTTAATAAACAAAACCAAAATAGAAGTTTTAGCTATTCATCACAACAGTTTCTTTATTAATGAAAAAGATGAACCTTATAAAGAAAAGATCACTTTACCTACAGTTAGAGATGGCAGAGGATTCATAATGTTGTGACTTTGTTTTGCTATTTGTACAAGAGACAGTTATATTGCAGGAATCATAAAATCAGATTACCTCATGATTTTAATGCAAAAGATGCTACTCAGTGGATGAAGACTTGATTTGGTTTGAAGATCACGAGTTTTCCAGCATGATAAAAAAGCAAAATACACATTTACACAATGATTGAAAAGAAAAATGAATTGTTTTAAATTGGCCAGTACTGAGTTCTGATCTGAATCATTAAGAATCTATAAAAAGAACTGAAATTAGCTATAAGATAAAGTCACCCTATTGGTAGGATTTAGAATACACTGACTGTATCCTCTGCAGAGATTGAACACCACACCAGCAAGGAAGGGGTGTCCTTGGTATTGACTCTAAAGTGCATTTGATGTTGAGGCTCCAGTTTTGAAGATTTGGGAAGTAGGGAGAAACCCTTTTTTGCCCTTATTACCTAAATAGTAATACCTGTTAGGGTCCTATACATGACGCAGCTCAGTTGACTGGGACTGTAGAATATACTGACTGCATCGCTGCAGAAGGGTAAGACCCCTCTCCCACCACCACCATAAGAGACTGGATATGACATGACACAAAACTACATCTGAGTGATAGTATTTTTTAGGATTTCATCTATGTAAAATAGAATTACTGGTATCACATAGCAATACTTGAAGCCATTCCACCGTGTGCTAATAAATAAATAGTGTTGAACAAAATGTGTTAAATAGCAATACTTGTGATCACTTCACTGTGTGCAAACAAATGTTTTATATGAAATAGAATTATTAGTTTCTGATAGCAATAACTGAAACTATAGCGATACTAGTGTATGCTAACTTATTTAAAAATCAAATTACTTACAAACTATCTACTTATAAATCATTTAGATGTGTGCAAACAAATGACTAATGTTAAATTAGATTGTTACTGTTACATAGGAATAGTTGAAACCATTTAACTGTGGGGGTGTCCTCGTGGTGTAATGGTTTAAGTGCTGGACTGTGGAATCGTAGTAAGCAAGTTGAACTCCAGTCATGCTATTACAATCTCTTTCAAACAAATGCCCTTGGGAAAGGGATGAATCTCCTTATCCTCCATGCTATGGGTTAAAGAGTACCACAACTGTTCTTCTAGAAGGATGGATTTGGCATTGAATAACCCAAGAAGGTTGATATGCCATTAAACAATAAACAAACATTTAACTATGTAAAAAAAAAAGAAGATGAGCTTCAGCTCATTAAAAAAATGTTATCTACAAAATGTTTTTACAAATCACATGTATATAACACATATATATATATATATATATATATATATATATATATATATATATATATATAAAGAGGATTTGGTATTAAACAACCAACATTGATATGCCATAAAACACAACCAAACATGCAAATACAACTATTAATGTGGAATACTTGAAACCACTTGAGTGTGTGCAAAAAACTGAATTATTGCTATTACATAAAAATACTTGAAACTATTTGACCATGTGCAAACAAATGAGTTCTGGTTCATTTAAAGATGCTACCTACCAACTACTTATTTAAGAATCATATTTTTAATATATACATGTGTGTGTGTGTGGGGGGGAATTTGACATTAGATAACCTACCATGGTTGATATGTCATACACCCAACCAACCAACAAATGACTGTTTAATTGAACTATAAGTATTACCTTGCAATATTTGAAACCATTTGACTGAGTACAAATATAGCAATACTTGAAACTCTTTAAATGTGTGCTTAAACTAAATAATTGGTTTTACATAACAATAATTAAAACCATTTGACGGTGTGAAAATGAATGACTAGTGTTGAATGCCAATTCTTGTAACCACTTCACTATCTGCAAACAAATGATTAATAGTAAATAAAACTATTAGTGTTAGATAGCAATAACGGAAACCATTTAACTGTATAGAAACAGTAACAATACTAGTGTGCAAACAAATTAGTTGTAATTCATTTAAAGAAAGAAATCACCTTCAAAATATTCACTTACAAATCATATATGTATATCCATTTAACTGTGTGCAAGCAAATGATTAATAATGAATAGAATTATTCATGTTAGATAGAAATACTTGAAACCATTTAATTGCGTGCCCAAAAAATGACCTTTGGCTTGTGTCACGTGATGGCTCACGGAGACGAGGAGGTGGGAATGATACCCCCTCCGTTGAACTAACATTATCTAGCAGTCAAAAAGTGACCGTTAGGAGAGAAAAGGGTCACACAGATGTTCGCACTTAAGTGACCTTGGGTCGCCGGACATCGGAAGGGGAAGGAGAAAATGAAGCCAAATGATTGGCGGGGGACCCCAAACGGAAGTGGGGTTCCCTTCCCCTAAACGGAAGTAAATACAAAAAAAGGTAGTTTTTTGGGCAACGCTCGTGGCGGACGGACGATAGCCATTTTCACTCCGGGCTAAAGACAAAAGACTGAGACATGAGAGACCTGAGTCTCTCAAGCCAGCATTAAAAACAGTACAAAGTCTATTAGCCCGTGAAAGAAGAGAAATTCTCCAGTGGAACCCCGTCAAAAATTAAGATAAGTAACTTTGGGACATTTTCCCTTTACACCCAAATTTTGTTTACCACTCTCTCTCAATTTGAAAAAGGATAAAAGCCAAGAAAAGACATTTATATTCATGGACTATCCTATTATATATTTTTGACACTTTGAACATATATGTGTATATAACCGTAGTAAAGAACTTATGTATTTTCATTTTACCATGTGGTCTATGTTATTATTCCATGCTTTCCTTTCAGCTTCTATTCGCCTTACATTATCTTGCTCAGAACTGTCCTCTTAATCCCTAAAGTATCACACGGGAAACCGGAGTTGCCGACGGTAGCAATATTAATATTATTACAACTCAGACCTATAGGCCCGTATTCTTCTATTATCGGAAGGGGAAGAAGTTTAGCGGCCTGGTGGGTGTGTGATAGTGTGAATTTTTGGACCCCTTTGCCAGCGGTGGCCAGTCTGGCCCTAAATTATTCCCTCACGTAATATGCCAGTTCTTATCTGCCTGAGAAAAGAACTCTGAACAGGACTTATTTCTGTAGGGGATCAAGTGCCAACCTGCCCCGTCTTCACACGTGCGAAAATAAAGTCCCATTTTGGGATTTTAGTTCAATTTGCCGTCACAGACCTAAAATGGGGGCTCGTCCGGGATTTAATATTATAAATAACATTTATTGCTAGTAGTCGTGTGACAATTCCTGCCGTCTAAATCTACCCTGGGAGACCGTGAAAGGAAAAAAGGAATATTGTTGAAACAGTCAAATTACTCGTTGATATAACTGTTTGGAAAAAAAAATAAAATAAAATAAAAAAAAAAAAAATGGACAAAATAGAGAACTTTTTAAAAGAACCCTCCATGGAAAAGTTGGAGAGGCTGAGAAGAAGCGAGATAATAAAAATTGGCGAGAAGCTTGAGTTAAATGTTGAAAATTCTATGAGGAAACATGAACTCGTTATAAAAATAGCAAGACACATGGTCGACGAAAATGTTTTCGAGGAAGCAGTATTAGAAGAGCTACCAACGGAAATGATAAGAATGACTCCAGAAGAAATTAAACTGGAGAAAATTAAAATACAAGCACAAATGGAACTACAGAGAAATAAAATAGAACTGGAGAAAATAAAAATTCAGCAAGAAACAAGGCTGCGAGAAGTCGACTTGGCAATAAGAGGACGCAAAGAAAGCCATGACAGTTTCGAAGTAACGAAGCAAGCGAGGCTAGTCCCAAAATTTGAAGAAGCCAACGTGGACGGGTACTTCGCACATTTTGAGCGAACTGCACTAAATCTTGGATGGCCGAAAGAATGCTGGTCAATGCTACTCCAAACTGTGCTGACAGGAAAAGCACAGAGAGCATATGCAACTCTGCCCACAGAAAATTGCGCCGACTATGATTTGGTGAAAGCAGCGGTTCTTAAAAGCTTCGAGTTGGTTCCAGAAGCTTATAGACAGAAATTCAGAACACAGAGAAAAACTGAAAACCAGTCTTATGTGGAATTTCTGAGAGAAAAGGAGAACGCGCTGGATAAGTGGTGTGACTCTAAGAGGATAGACGGAGATGCTGAGAAACTCCGGCAGCTAATATTAGCTGAAGAATTTTTAAACTGTGTGCCAGAAGAAGTCAGGGTTCACCTAAGTGAAAGAAAAACTGACGTGACCTATGAAATGGCCGCACTAGCAGACGAATACATCCTCACACACCGAAAGACGAAGGAAAAAACCTTCACAGGAAACAGAGTGAAGTTTAAAGCTGAGTTAAGACCTAAGGAAGAAAATAGAAGGACCTTCCAAAGTAGCAGCAGAACAGTGGTCTGCTACAAATGCGGAAAGGCTGGTCACATAGCGATAAGGTGTCAGCTTGGAAAAGGTCCTGAAAGAAACCAGACCCAGCCGAGAAAACCTCAAGGAGCTGTAACAACACCTAGAGGAAACCAGTCCTATCGACCCTGGACGAAAAAAGGGATGATAAGAGGCCCACATGGAGGACCAGTGGAAGTCTCAATTTTACGAGATACCGGAGCATCTCAGTCGTTACTTCTACGAAGTAAATTACCTAAAAGGGTAATAGAAGCAACACGTGAGACTGTGATGATAGAGGGTATCGGCGGAAAGAGGGTAAAAATACCGCTGTGTAAAATAACCCTAAAGTCCCAGTGGAAAAATGGACCTATGAAAGTTGGTGTGGTAGATAAACTACCTATGAAAGGAATTTCCCTCATACTGGGAAATGAAGTAAGAACAAAAAAGTGTCACCCGGAAAAGATGGCGAAAATAAGCACCATAAATGAAGAAAGAAAGATGGCGAGGATGAACTCCAAACATGGAAAGAAGGCGAAAATTAGCGCCAAAAATGAAGAAAGAAAGATGGCGAGAACGAACGCCCAGCATGGAGACAAGATGGCGGCTGAGCCACGTGGGCGGCACAAACGACATAGTCGCTCGCAAAGTGAGAAGGTGGAAAGAAAAGAAGTGAACCTTCCACACCTCAATAAACGGAAAGAGAAAAGGACCAGTCGTCAGAGAAAAGATGAAGGTCCAACGAGTATTAGGAATAAATTCCCTAATACTTATCGAGAGGATAAGAGAAAAATAAGAGGACCCTCACACAGGGCTAAGGAAGAATTTAAGAAGGGCGACGAAGTCCTGCTACTATCATCAAATAAAGGACCACACTGTGATGGACAATATGTAGGTCCCTACGTAATATCACAGAGAATAGACAAGAGGACATACAGAATTGATACCAACGAAGGAAAGAAGAAGACACAAGTGTGTCACACAAACAAATTGAAGAGGTATGTCCGTCAAGAAGGCCAACCTCGAAAAATTGAGAACTCGGCAATGCCGAATAAATTCGAGGAAAAATTAGGCCAGTTGTCTGTTTCAGAGAGAGAGGGGACTTAGAGAAATTAATAAAAAAGTATCCAAGTTTATTTCTCTAACGCCCCACGAAAATGTAGTAGCAGAATATTCTTTCATAGTTGTTGAGAGAAAGAAAGAGAGAGAGAGAGAAACTAAAGGAAATGAGGAATTCTCGTCCCCAATGTTGAAATATGAGATGGACGAGAAAGTGGTTCGTCAACAAGTGACGAATAGGGGAAAGAGAGAAAAGAAAAGGAAGTTTTCTCCCCAAAGCTTGACAATTAAAATTATAAAGTCGTCAAAAGTGACGAAGAAAGAAAGAAGGACTTACCTCCTCAAGGTTTGAAATATGATACGGCCAAAAGCCGAGAGAGAGAAAAAGAAAGAAAGGAAAACAAGATTAAAGAAAAAGAAAAGGGAGAGAGAGAGAGAAAGAAAGAAAAGAGAAATTGTTTTCCCCTATAGTGAAAATTAGGAAGGACGAAAAAAAAAAAGGAAAGAATTCGTCAAAGCGTGAAGAAGAAAGGGGATGAAAGAAAAGTAAAGTGAGAAAAAAAAAGGGTGAAAGAAAAGGAGAAAGAACAGTGAATTGAATTGCCTTTTTTATTCTATGGTATTTCTATTCATCTCCCTTTCTTCTCTTAAGCGGGGAGGTGTCACGTGATGGCTCACGGAGACGAGGAGGTGGGAATGATACCCCCTCCGTTGAACTAACATTATCTAGCAGTCAAAAAGTGACCGTTAGGAGAGAAAAGGGTCACACAGATGTTCGCACTTAAGTGACCTTGGGTCGCCGGACATCGGAAGGGGAAGGAGAAAATGAAGCCAAATGATTGGCGGGGGACCCCAAACGGAAGTGGGGTTCCCTTCCCCTAAACGGAAGTAAATACAAAAAAAGGTAGTTTTTTGGGCAACGCTCGTGGCGGACGGACGATAGCCATTTTCACTCCGGGCTAAAGACAAAAGACTGAGACATGAGAGACCTGAGTCTCTCAAGCCAGCATTAAAAACAGTACAAAGTCTATTAGCCCGTGAAAGAAGAGAAATTCTCCAGTGGAACCCCGTCAAAAATTAAGATAAGTAACTTTGGGACATTTTCCCTTTACACCCAAATTTTGTTTACCACTCTCTCTCAATTTGAAAAAGGATAAAAGCCAAGAAAAGACATTTATATTCATGGACTATCCTATTATATATTTTTGACACTTTGAACATATATGTGTATATAACCGTAGTAAAGAACTTATGTATTTTCATTTTACCATGTGGTCTATGTTATTATTCCATGCTTTCCTTTCAGCTTCTATTCGCCTTACATTATCTTGCTCAGAACTGTCCTCTTAATCCCTAAAGTATCACACGGGAAACCGGAGTTGCCGACGGTAGCAATATTAATATTATTACAACTCAGACCTATAGGCCCGTATTCTTCTATTATCGGAAGGGGAAGAAGTTTAGCGGCCTGGTGGGTGTGTGATAGTGTGAATTTTTGGACCCCTTTGCCAGCGGTGGCCAGTCTGGCCCTAAATTATTCCCTCACGTAATATGCCAGTTCTTATCTGCCTGAGAAAAGAACTCTGAACAGGACTTATTTCTGTAGGGGATCAAGTGCCAACCTGCCCCGTCTTCACACGTGCGAAAATAAAGTCCCATTTTGGGATTTTAGTTCAATTTGCCGTCACACTTGTTTAAAAATGGTATCTACAAAATGTGTTAGCAAATTATATCATATATCTATGTATAAACAGGATTTGGTATTAAATAACCTACAAGGATTGATATGCCATAAAACTTGAACATTTACAGAACAAATAAAACTGTGTGAAAAAATTATTCATGTTTGATTGGACCATGTGCAAAAGGAAAAAAAACAACTCTTAAAAACTACTGCACAAAAGAATCTAAATACTAACGTAAAACGAAGATTATTTCCAAATCGCTGGGCATAAAATAACCCTAGATGGGTTTGACATGCCATTAAAATCAATCAGTCAGCATATAAGATAAAGTAATCCTGTAAACATTCAACATCTTGAATAAATTACAAAGGAAAGGTAGGAAAACTTGCCAACTAATAAGTATAAGAAGCTTATAAATGACTTCAGGAAACAGTTAGGGGTTTTCATCATTGCTCAAGAATGTATGAGCAAATATTTAGGAAGGTTGATTTTATTACTGTGCAAGCCAGAATTTCTTATACTTTGAAATGACTGCATATAAAGTTAGAAAACAATGTTTGCTGTTAAATTACCTTGGAAATCCTATTCATATGTTGTGATGATATCAATTTTGTTAACTTTCTCTTATTCCTGAAGATATTGACCTGGTTATATAAAGAATAGAGGATGCCTAGTTATCTGAACTATGAGCTGAAATCTTAAAATGTTTATAATAAATTCTCTATATCAAATATCATAAACAAAAAAACTGAATATTTCAAATAGTGAGAAACTAATTAATTTCAAATCTAAATACAATTTTATTCCTCCCATTTTGCCTATCTCTAGTTACATCTCTCTCTCTCTCTCTCTCTCTCACTCTCACTCTTTCTCTCTCACATACACACAATCTCTTCTCTATTTGTTTATTCATATTCCTTTTTTCTCTCTTCAGATTTGAGACTTTATCATTAATGACCGTCCTTACATTGATGACTTTCTTTTTCACTTTTGAATCATTTCCTCTCTTTCATTCTCCTTTTCTGTTGGTTTTTGCATGACTTTTTTCCCTTTTCTTTTTTCTTCACATTAAACTATCACTTATCTGTCTTTTTTTTTTCATCTGCTAATAAGGGTTTATAAACAGTATCTGTCATGATTTAATTGTCTAAAGTCTATCAAAAAGTTTCATTATCCAGTCTATTTCTCCAATTCACATCTATTTGTTTTTATGTTAACATAAGAGCTTACCAGAAAAGGCATAAAAATTATTCTAACAACATGATGAATAATAATGATGCATTCAGTGAAATAATTTGACAAAATAACCATTCATAGACTTGTAGCAACAATACTCATGACAGTATTATTTATCACTTTTAAAGTTTTTCATTAAAAAGAAAAAAAATCATTTATCACTTTTAAAGTTTTTCATAAAAAAGTTTTTCATTAAAAAGAAAAAAAAATCATTTATCACTTTTAAAGTTTTTCATAAAAAAGTTTTTCATTAAAAAGAAAAAAAAATCATTTATCACTTTTAAAGTTTTCATAAAAAAGTTTTTCCTTAAAAAGAAAAAAAAATGTCCTTAAAACCATTTTTAAAAAATAGCATGGTAAACTGGAAAATTAAAAAGGATAATTTTAATTTCTAAGGCTGTCAACATCTTCAATTTAAAATATGTACATTAAATTTAGATATTAGGTTGTATGAAGGTTTTTCTCTGTTAATAGATATCATGAAAAATCAAACTATTGAATGTAAAAATATTGTCATATCATTTTATGCTTTGCCTGGAGTAATGCTGATAGAAATCACCCCAATTTAATCTGCCCATTAAATTTGTCTTGAGATGTTAGCAAACATCTAACTGTATATACTTTCATTCCAATCTCAAAAGAGAAGTTATTTTATTTGACAAGAACCAAGTCAATATTTTATATTTGCAGTTCACCCTGTGACACCTTTTTGAATATTTTTAAACTTAGTTTGCAGATGTGCATTTTGATGACTAGGACTCATCTGTCTTTTTCAAAATCTTGATTACTTGTTCATTCTTGAGCTTGATAATTGTGCAAAGAAATGAATATTTTTAGGATATCAAAATGATGATGAATATTTTTGTCCATTTCAAGATATGACAAAAATTGGATTCATAAAGTAGTTTCTCTAAATGCTTTTATATAAAATTCATTAATTTTTATAGAAAAACAATGCTGAGGCATTTTGTAAGGGATTTATGGCATAAAACATTTTTATTGAGTATATGGTCATTATTCAATTGAAACAGATATTCATCACAAGCTGAGAAAAATTACTTGTTTCAGTAATAACAAATACTGTAAGTTTTCTCTGATTTGGAAAATTGAAATTAACAGTGAATTTTGACTCTATTCAAAAGTACTTAAAAAAAAACATTTTGTTTTTTTCTTATCTGATATCAAACAATTTAACTTAAATAGGTTGACATAAAAAGCACTTTAAGATTGAACAATGAAATTCTAATATATAAAATAATTTTCAAGTGTCATGTATGCTGGTAGTTGTAGTGATAGAAGACAAGAGCTTTTCAGCTATCTGAATTGATTTATCAGACTCAGAAATCATCTATTTTTCTATCCATGTGTGGATATATGTGCATTAGGAAGTGCATGTGTGTGATAGGTATTTTGGTTCGGTTAATTACACTATTCTACAGATTTGGTTGTCTACCAAATAGTATAATTATCTTGAAGTGAAAGTGCTGAGGTAGACTGATTATTTTCTTCTGATACAAAGTTACTTTGTGAGAGAATACATTAGAGGATTCTAGATATTTATATTTGATTGACTTAATTAAATGAAGTGTATATATATTCTTTACATAGGAAAAATAATTAGAATAATTTAGACCATTTGTTATCATTGATGAGAATTCAAATGTTATCACTCTGTCGGAAGAGTTTGAAATACACTGACTGTATCTCCTTCAGAAGGGTAAAACTCTACCCTCTACCAAGTGGCATATCTTGGGTATGACACTCAACTACATTTGATGGTGAGGTTACAGTTCTGGAGATCTGGGATTTGTGGAGTGACTACTTCATTGCCATTACTTCCAGGTTGACTCTGACGGGAGTGGTAATACCTGTTTGGGTCCCATCTATGGATCAAATAGATCACTTCAAAAATTATTTCTCTTCAATATGACTGTGTGCAAAAAACTTTGAGAAACTTCACAAAAATGTAAATATGAACATAATGCTTTAATCTCTTGACATAAAATAACCTTAGATGGATTGAAATGCCATTAAAATCAATCAGTTGTTGTATTAATGTTGCATATTGACCTTTGACAGAGCTGTCAATCAAGGATTTTTTGGACAGGATGTTCCAGCTGTGTAAACACGATTACCGAAAAACAAGCGATGCATAGGTGTAAGCAGATCATATGGGTTGACAACTGGAACACTAGGCATTATGAAATTATATATACACAGGTACTCACAGGCCAGTCATCAAGTCACGAGAGTTATGATCAGTCAAGCAGTTGGAGCCACAATAGAAGCCATGGGGGCAGTGGGCCTCCAGCCAAGTAGTAGAAGTGCTAAGTAAGGCCTTGAATATGGAATCACAATGTGGGTTAAGAAAGGGTTAATATAGCAATCCTCCAAAAGTTTGTGACCGCATCTTGCATCTCCTTGTGTCTTACACTTAAAGAATTTTTTACCTTTCGAATAATAAAGAGAATGATATATTTTTTGTAAAGTTATAGTAACATCCTTCCTTCATTCATTATGCTGCTATATAATATTAATTTGTCATTGGAAATAAACCTTTTTTAAGCAAGGACCAATGATTATATCCTATTTTATAGCAAAAGATTATTCAAATGAATTTATAATATAATAAAAAATATCTTTTAAAATTACTCAAAACTTTTATTTTTTCTTGCATTATCAATAATGGTAATGGAAATTCAAAAGTTTTCTATTAAACTAATTAAAGATAATATTGATTATATAATATTAATTGTATATATAATTATTATTTGGGACTTCATTTTTTTCCCCTGAATATATCACCATACCGCAAACATCAACCTTTATCAAATCAATCAAAATTTTACAAAAAATAATTTAAAGGAATATTCATTGCATTTAGATAGAATATTAAGGTAACTTTTAGGAATAAAATTTAGACTAAGTTATCAATGAAAGGCCAAAGAAGTGTTATTTAAAAGTAATGAGAAGCAAGACCGGATATTAAAATGGACAGAGGATGAGAATCTTGAATTCTACAAATTGTATATTGCTGTCGGAGCAAAAATGTCTTAAGAGGAATGTTAATATCAAGAAGTTGAATACTGGCAAAATGAGAAAAATTATTTGATTTTGTTAGTTTTGTGCATAAAAAATTGTTCCGAATTTTGAATGAAAGAGATATTGTGATTTACTCAAATAGAAGGAATGCAGGAACTTGTGATGGTTGGCGACCATAATCAAGGATGACCAGAAGGCTCCCTTTTTGATAGCTACTACATCAAGGTATAGAGGAGGGTGCTACTCCTTTCCCTAGATTGCTCTCCTTTACCCTTGATCCTTACCTTATAATGTTGAGTGTTAAGCAAGGAGGCATCAAGTACCATTTTTTGAGTCTTTGGTATGACTCGACCTGGGATTGAACCCAGGTCTCCCAGGCCATTGGCAAACACTCTAACCATTATGCCAATATTTGGTATACTTATCAAAATGGCATAACCATTATGCCAATATTCGGTATACTTATCAAAATATTTGTTAAAGAATGTTCATAAGTTTACTAAAATCATTTTATATACAAAAAGTATTTACTTAAACTATTTTCAACATACATACTAACACTGTGATGTTGGCAGTCAATAATTCTTGGTACACAAACCAATGTCCCTGATACTTTAGGTAGATTACTTGAATTCTCAAGGGTAAAAGAATGGCTGATAACTAAAAAAAAACAACAAAACAAATATAAAAAACTTTCTCTATTGTTTATTTTTTATCATTTTTTTTCCGACTTTAGAATTTCGATGATATTATATACAATGAATTTAGGTTAAGAGACAAAAACATAAACGTCAACTTTGTTGAAATAAGAACTTTAAATATTCTTTATTGATTATAAATAGACAAGGGTTGTTTAGAATCTATCAAGATAGAAATGAACGATGAATGAAATGTTAGTTCTCTTCTAAATAATCATCTTGGTATTCTGTACATTTATTCCTGAGAGTTTTTTTATTGGTGAAAGCGTCTCTAAAATTTCTTTGGATATGGTATGAAACTAACTGTCAATTTTTAATTCTTACACTCAAAGAATTTTCAGTTCAAGATGCAAGAAAAATCCTGCAGATAAGTCTAGTGAGTATAAAAAGTGTTGCACTTGTACAATCCTGTGTTTTGCCAAAAACTAATGTTCAAAAAATATCAAGACTAGTTTTATAATTTGTTAAAATTTGGCATGGATGCATTTTGGCTTTTTATGTTGACTTCTTATTACATTATATTAGTAACTCATCTGGGAATATGTCTACATTATAAGGTTGAATTTAAAAAAAAAGAATTAATGCTCTTTTATTTCAACTCAAGTTAGTAGATATTTTATTTTGGCCAGTGCAATTTTTTGGGGGGTTGGGGGGTACGGATACATAAATAAAAATTCTAAAGATACCATAACCTCACTTGGCAAGTGAACAAGCTGTTGTGCTCTTAAAATTGAAAATAGCTTCAAGAATGGAGGACTTTGAAATGGAAAAGGAGTTGAAATCCATCAAATCATAGCTATGCTAAAACTGGAAAGAGTATTAATGAAGGAGTTGGATACTTAAGGGATTGGCTTTCACTCAATCTTCAACTCAACTTCCAGATACCCAGTGTAATGAGGAAATGCATGAATGATATAAATATTTTTATCATTTTAATATTAATTTTTTTCATTAATCAATATTATTATTAATAATAGTAATAACTTTAACATGAATGAAATCACTTGTTGATTTTTTTATGATGAATGACAATTTGCGCACTGAAATGTGATATCAAAGGAAATAGAAAAGTAATGGAGAAGACACAAGATTCAGTTTGATGGGATTATTTTTTTATCAAGTAATTGATCATAGATTAGTTGGATGTGTAATATACTCGTAATATACGGATATGTGAAATAGACATAGGGAATCTAAAAACACGAAACTTTTCGAAATTGGTTCAGGTACGAAACTTTTTATAACCTTTGAGTTGAAGGTTATTCGACATGAGGAGAGAGAGAGACACAATCTTTCTATGCTGACTACTTTTACATCGTCAGCTCTCAACCCAACCAATGCGCAGTGACCGTAGTGCACTTAGTCGTTTGGCCACGCCCAGCTCTGAAAGTCAACCTTCTTCTTCCGAGGTGGGAACTCAACTTACTGGTTTTTCTCAAATCTCAGAATTCTCAGCCCATGCTTCCGGTGCATGACGCCACCCAAATACCCTGGTCCCAATTCCTATCTGGGATTTTTATTTTGACATCTCTGAATGACACATCCTCTCTGCACATGTGTGAACACCTGCATTAATGTTGCCCCTAACTAACCTATGCGCTAAGCGAAAGGTTCTCAGCCTAACTAAACCGAAAGGCAAGATATATAAAATGAAATCCCTCGGTAATTATATTACAGAGGGTCTACATATGTGCTTATGTGAAATATAAGGTTTACATTGTGAATATTCATTACAAATCCATTTTACAATTGAAACCAGGATTTTTTACATTATTTAAAATAATACTATAATAATAAAATATAGAAAAGAACTACTTTTATTGACCTTCACTGTTGGTATACATGTATTTTTTTTTTGGTAATATATTCAGTGTGGTCCAAATAAATCTTTTACTTGCATTTATTTTCTAATAAATATTTGTAGTTATTACAAAATTTGATTTTTGCCTTATATTTCTTTAAAATTTCTATTTTCATTTCCCCCTTCTTTCCTTAAGTAAATCTCTCAGTGATGCTTTATATCAGATGGAACAAAGTAGACTTTTGTTTCATATTAATATCAGGAGTTTGGCACATGGACATCAAATGAGAATCAAATTAGGCTTAGTAAATGAAAACATATATTGTGGCTAACCTGCTGGAGTGTAGCAACATGATAAGGGAGTTTGAACTCCGGTTGAACTATGACATTCAGACAAATAACCCTGGGGAAAGGTATGAACCCTCTTGTCTACCCTTAGCTATACTTTATTACTACCACTGTTCTTTTACAGAGATGGCTTTGGCATTAAATAACTTATGAAGGTTGATATACCATTAAACAAAGAAACCAAACCAAATAATGTTGTTTTTATTTTTGTTTTTTATTTATTATCTTGGCTCAGAAGTGACTAAATTTTAAAGTTGCTTCTGTTCAATTTTGCTTTCTCCTTGTGAAAATAGATTCAGTGAAAAATAGATTTGTACTTATATACTTAACTGCATTAGGGTGTGGATGGATTTTTTGTTTCAGAGACAGGTTATTCAATAGTGACCAATGTTATCACATGCAGTGTAAAATTGATATTTTTTATGTCTTTGAGAACAATAGATTTGAACTTGGGATAATAATAATAATAATAATAATAATAATAATAATAATAATAATAATTGACTATATGGTATTGAATTAGGTGCTAACTTTATGGACAGGATTTTTTTGTAGATTGTTTTCAGTTTTTGTTGGTTGCTCTTGTTGATAACGTTCTTTTATTGATAACAGTGCTCCCAGAGTCTGTGGAAATAATTATAGGAAGAAGTGCTAAGAGAACAGAAAACATTAAACGATTGGCCAAAAAAGAAAAAAATGTCTGAAAAATATAACCACTGGCAAATTGAAATAAAAAAGTGGGCACAACTGATTAACTTAGATAGTGATGTCTAGATGTGCCAAATTAAATATATAATGAAGACAGTCTTAATACTTATTGAACATCAGTTTTTGGTTTGACCCAAGTGTGTACAAGTGCAACACCCTCTCATGATAACCAAACCTATCTCTGTACAAATTTTCTCTTAAACTGAAAATTCATCTCCTGGGCAAAATTTGAGGATGTGAAGGACAGAAAAGTAACACAACAAAGCAGCTTCCGTGCATATCAAAATAGGAGTTTCAAAAGTGTAACATAATCATATATAAAAGTAATTTGTATAATTTTAAAAATACGAAATGTTGAGGACTTGTCAATGAGTTGATTTTTTTTTAACACGGCATTATATCATTTTTAAATGCATAATAATTTCTTTATTCTTGTAACTACCAGCTTAACCAATCAAGCTGTTCAGTAGAACTGATTTTGAAGAACATTTACCTGTTTAATTATTGTCATTTTCTTAGAATAAAATTTAAAAAATTATTAGTGAAAATGAAAATATCTCAAATCTTTTTCATTCATGCAAATCACCCTGCCAGCAGGGATTAGAATACACTGACTGTATCCTGTGCAGAAAGATAATATCCCCACAATCAGAAAGAGTTTCTTGGTTATGACACTAAATTACATTTGATGATGAGGCTCCGATTCTGGAGATTTGGAAAGTGTAGAGCACTTCACTGCCATTATTCCCTCGTCAACTCTGACCCAAAGTGGTAGTACCTGTTTGGGTCGGATTTATGAGTCAAATCTTTTGGTAAATTATATTTCTATTGATCTGTGGGCTAAAAAATAAAACTCTTAAGAAACAACTACACAGAAAATAAACACCTGATCATACAATGAATATGATTCCCTCACCTCTGGGTACAAAATAACCCTAGACAGGTTGACATGCAGTTAAAAATCAATCCATTTTGCTGCCAGATCTTCATCAAAAACCATAAAAAAAGGATTTTAGGTGGTACATCAAAAGTAAATGTATCAAATTTTGTATGAATTTTATTGTAAAAGATTAAAACTGATGTAGAAAATGAAGCAGTTTCCACTCCAAATTACATATTAATAATCGTATGGAGTCTGCATTTGTGCTCACCCTGATCTCAATAATTTTTCAAGGGGGATAATTATAGAGTACTTTCGTTTATTTGTAATTACTTATTATATCACTTCTTTAAATAGAATGGGATTCAACATTGAGTTTAATGACCATTAATGTCAGATTTGAAGTGAGTAAAGAATAAAGAAATAATTCAACTCTGTCCTTTGTATTATTGTTTGTTTGTTTGTTTTTTTCTGCATTTGTATTCAATGCTGAGAGTGAAGTGCAAACATATTGAACAAAATAACAAATGTTAATTTTAATTCAAAAAGTTGGATGAACCGGCTTGCGGAATTGTACAAAATTAATGTACCTACTGATAATATAATTGAATATGCTTATTTAATTTCTTTTTTCTTTATTTGCAGGTAAGTCACTGTTGTTTTTCCCCAGAGAATACACATGTATGCTAAGGTATGAGTAAATCATTTTTTCTCTCTTTTTAACTTTTAAATTTATATTTTAAATGAATCAACATGGACATTTATTAAACATTTTGCCAGATTGTAGACCAGAAAAGTGAAATATTCATGTAACACTTGTAGAAAATATTAAATAAAATAGTTGAAACAAGATTTACACAAAACACTTATTTTCTTTTCCCTCTTTCTGTCTATATAAAAAGAACAACAATATTGTGAAATAAGATTAGCTAAGCTTATTTCAGCCAATAGAAATATTTGAAAAATAATTGTGTGGTTTCTTAACTTGTTTTGATAGCAGAATATACCAGCAATATTTCATAGTGAAAATAATTTACACGTTTTTTGTTTTTTGTTGCTGTACTTCATTTCTAATAATATTGGTCAATAAAGTTTTTGCTACTAAGATAAAATATATAATTGTAATTAAATCAAATGAGCTGATTATGTATACCTTCTTAGAATTGTTGTAAAATGTCTAGATTTTGAAAAATGTATGTCTTGTACCACTGGTAGACTTGTAAATGAACCTCTTTCTATCCCTTGACATGGAACTTCATAAAAGCAATGATGAAAGATTGTTTTAGATTCTAAAAATGAAATTTCAAATATAGAAAAGTGAGACAAAACTGAAAATGAGCATTTTCATTTGGAGTAAAGGTCAAAAATTTTTATGTCTGATGAGAAGTTTAGTGGCCAAGTGAATCTACTTAAGCAAAAAAAAATGCATTTTCATTTGGAATAAAAGTCAGAGAATTTGATGTCTGATGGCAAGTTCAAAGGTGAAGTAAATGTACTCATCAACAAATTGTGTAATATGGAATTATGGTCTCACCTCATTTTGTTTTACCTGATCTGGGCACGATAAGTGATGAGTCGGGAGAAAGATTTCACCCAGATATTTCATTGATAGAAACGAGATACCAAGGGTGTTTCAACATAAATATGATGTGTGATTATTACTGATTTCTCAATGGGAGAGCAGCACTTCCCATAAGCACAAGAGTAAATGACTCAAATGCTTTTGAATGCTATTGTGACCAATGCTTCATTCAAATATGTCGAAGGAACATATTCTAATGATTAATAAGAGATTTTTTTTCTTATTTTTTAAACTGATGTTTTGAGTATTTAATTTTGCTTTCCTATGTAATATTGCACGCAGAGTATCATTGTCTACATAACATTTAAATGTGTATAGCTTAAATAGGTGATATGATGGCTAAATTCTGCTGTCAAATTTGAATTCAGAAACCTGACTTCAATTAAGAAGAGAACAATTTCCTTAAGTAACAAATGAAAATTTATTTTTAGTTTTTCATTGCAATATATTGAAATCTATAAACACACCTTTATTTCTAATCAATGAAAAAGGATACAAAATAATAATATTGGCATTTATAATAGAATTATAATATTCTAGAATAATAGAAAATAATTACACTTTTATTTCTAATCAACAAAAATTGGTATGAAAAAATCTTTTGCATATTTTATTTTTCTTGAATTAAAGATGATTATATAAGGCATAATATGTGCAAGTGTTCATATATCAAAATACCAAGATTACTCAGCTCAAAGATGGAAAGAGGAATGTAATGTCTTCTGTGCTTTTAGAATTTCTTACGTAACCATTTCTTATATATATATACCAACCTTAGATTACTAATTACTAACAGTAAGATCAAGATGGAGAAAAGTTATGGCTATTCATATAAATGAAAGCCAAGTATTCAGTTTGATTCATTTTTTGACAAATTTTTAAAACATTTTATCTTTATTGTTATTTTTATCACAATGCTTATATTCTATAATAACTAAGCAACAGCATCAGAAATAAAATAGTGTTTGACTGAATTTGAACTTGTATATTAAATACTTGTGAACCTGTCTGACATGAACCATGCCTAACTAATTAAGCTACAGAATTAAAATTCAGTCATAAAACTATATTTTTCCATATCCAGTTTGAAAAGGTAAAAAAAGGAACCTTGAATATATCCTCTGAAATGAAATCTTTCCAGAAGTAAATGGCAAAAATATAAATAAGCACTAAATTCTCTGAGATTTATAAAATACCTCTGTTTATGTAAGTGAATTTTGCTCAATATAAATCGTTTTTATGAATTATTTGTACATTACTTCATACTGTTTTATGAGACATTTTAACGATGAAAAAAATTCACCCCAGAAAATGTTTCTGACTTTAATCATACTGCGCAATGTCACAATGTTTTATTAGGTGTGGTGCATTATAACTGTCAGAAATATGTGTCCCATGAGGTACATTATCTCACTGATGCAGCATGTCCATCACTAATTCACTTGTGGTGAGATGATTCTTCTGATGGTTTGATGCCAAGTATATTTCACCTATTGGCCTGATCCCAACTATTTCTTGGTATAAGAAAAATCATTTATACCAACCCTAGTTTACTAGAAGAAATATCTTCAAAAATCATTTTAATTACTTTGGTATTTGGGATTTAATGATATTAAATGAATCAATTGAAACATAGTTTTTTTCAAGATTATGCACTTGTTATATTAAGTGCATCATAGAATTAATTTCTGTGACTTTGTACATTTCAGTAAACTTTTTGATTAGTTTTCATCTTCTAATCATACAACGTTCATCTTGATCTTGTTACCATGTATGAAAAGGTTGTGATATAAAATCATCCAATGGAATGACTTTTAAAGCAGTAATACTGGTTTTCATACACAGTATCTATTTATGTATCAATGACACCATCTATCTGCATTACTCTATTTATATTTATCAACTCATAAATGTTTCATATATATATATATATATATATATATATATATTTGATTTTTATCACAGCTACTGAGAATGTTATCCGTAAACAGCTTCAAGATACCAATAGATTGAAAATAAAGAATAAGCTTTTGATAAAGTTTGAAATAGCATCTCTTTGCCTTGAGATTCTGATCTTAGCATAATATCTGCTCTTACCAATTGGTCTATTGCTGTCCTCAAATCTAAACACAAATTCATTCTTTATCTTTCCCTGACCATTTTGTAATACAATTGATGCTTTTTGTTTTTGTTTTTATGTAGACAAATTGGTTTAGTAGTAGTAATATTTTGAATTTTTATTTGATCAAGAATTGTTAACCATTATTAATTTTGATTTGTATTTTAGTTACGTCTCATTGCAATTATTCAATCCAAAATTGTAGAATTACAGTTTAAGATTTTCGGCGTTTATTTAAATCATCAAAAAGAACCGCAAATAAGAAAAGTTTTTTCATGAAAAGAGTGCTCATTGCTATTATAGCAGAAATGTTATAAAAACTATAAATAAAAAAATTATGGGAATAAACAGGTTAAGGTGATAGAGGATAAAGAAAAAACTGTTGACATAAGTAGCATACATGTCTCTGGTTAATCCCATAATTTATTCTCTATTTTAGATTACCAGAGAGAAATTTTTTTTTCTCATTTAAATGCTACATGTACTAACACACATATTATTCTTTGTATAAATGTCTCACCCAATAATATCTTAGATGACTACAATTTATGTAATATCAATGCTAGACTAACCATTTTAATCACATATGTATATGAAGATTGTGTAAAATACATGAAACCTAAGTAAATACATATGTTCATAATGTTAATATATATATATATATATATATATATATATACATATATATATATATACATATATAGCTAAAGAGTATGCCAAGTAACTGAGAAGAAATCAAAATATAAAGATACAAAGTTACTCAATATTAAAAGTCAGCGTTCATACCCACCTACACATGTTAAACTTAAAGGAACATGAGAAAAAACCACAGCTGCCAAAGTGAGTGCATTCCTTGATCAGTTTTTTATTGTTTCTGTTTGGCTTTCATTTGGTCCTTGATGTTGTGGGGTCATCGGTTTGTCTACCTATAAATGATGCTCCAAACGTAGTTGTACAATGGATTAAAATTAGGGAAACTAGGAGGCCACATGTTGACAGTGATATGATCAAGAAAATTGTGGAGGTGCCCGTGGTGTAGTCGTTATCGTCATAGGAAATGGACACGGTGACACGAGTTCAAATCCTGGACAAGACTGATTGCATTTCACATAGCACAAATACCCTTGGGAAAGGTATGAATCCAATTATTCTCCCTCCAGCTATGGGTAAATAGTAGGACAGACTGGGTTCTTCAGCCTTGGTTAGGCAACTAGTCTAGGAGAAGGAAAACTCTGAATTCAAACCTGTTAAACTCCGCGTAAAAAATTGACCTTGTGTCATATCCTGCCCGAGCGGAGGGGTTGGTAAATAGTATATGATCAAGAAAATTCTGAGACAGCTATACACTGATCCTATAGACTATATTGTAGGAAGCAGTTCTGATGGAACACATACAAACTTCCCTGTGCCACACATTCTTGACCACAGAAGTAGTAAAACAGTATAACATGACCCTTGCTGCTCACAAGCCCCAGAATGTTTCTTTTTTTCTGGCCACAGATAATACAACTCTGCCAGAGGTCTCTAACATGTTTCTAATTTGGAACACAAAGGACATGCTCATTTACAAGATGCTGGCTATCTACAAGTTGGAGTCCATTTCTTGTGTCAGATTGAAAACTGCCGGATTGATGTTGCTGAGGTGTCTAAAAGAAGAAAGAACTAGTTAAAATTCAATGAATACCATGTAACATTGTTATGAAGTCTTCCATTTATGGCTTTATATAGGTGTGTTCTGAAATAACTGGATCATCATCATCATCATATATATATATATGTATATGTGTGTGTGTGTGTGTGTGTGTGTGTGTGTGTGTGTGTGTGTGTGTGTGTGTGTGTACTATATTTCTATGTAAAGAGTGCTCCGTCTCAGTGATAAAGAATATATGTGCTAGTATAGATATAGTTAATGGCATTCAATGCACACAGGTCCAATGACCACATAGGCAAGAAACTGACAGACACCAAGTGCTGTTGATTCTATATTCATATTCTCCTACCTTAGAAAGAAATTTATTAGATAGAAAGCACCATAAGATAAATGTATATTTATATCTATTTTAAATGCTTAGTAGTAAAATGCTTTCAAATTTGCTAAAAAATTAGCATAAAACTTCTCCTTTTTAAACTTTTTGGAAATCCAATGAAGTAAAGTATAGATAAGTAATTTAATCCGAAACTTACACGTAAATATTTCATGTTCAATAATTTATTAGTGTCTAATTAATCAATGAATATGATAATTTTCAAGTGACACATCTTTTCTCAATTTTAAATACGGCTAATGCATATAATGCTTGTTATATTTGGGTATGTTAATTAAAGTGGGTGGAGAAGAGAGAGTAAAAGGCGAGAGACCTACTTGACTCGGAATTGCCTGCTTAAGATTAGGGGTTGGAAGAAATGGTAAGAATCAACAATAGACTTAACGAAGGGGGAGAATTCTATTTAAAGAATTATTTTTTTCTTTTTGAGGGAAGAAGACTTAGAACAAAGTTGTTGAATGTCTATTCTATGATAGTGAAGTTCTCAGTAACTGTACAAGAAAAAAGATTAATTTTGGGCTGTCATTCATGTGTGAGGAGAAGTGACTTGGTCCTGAAAGGATATGTTCTGATTGGATGCCTGGCTATTGAGGCAGGCAAAGAAATTTCTACATGTAGAAGATGTGTGGGAGACTTCAAGAATAAAAACTGGCCAAATGTAGAATTTGCGGCATTATTTATATATTCGATGAGATTGAGAATTGTCAGTCTGTCAAGTCTTCTGATCGGTCAAAAAAAGCTTGGTCACATGACTGCTCATCTCTGCATCTGTAGCAGTCAGACTGACCTTAAATGACCTACTGACCATTTTATTTTTTTCTCGGTGATGATTCATAAATCATAATGAGATTATTTACTGTGTAATATTGTCAATCTATCATTGTCTGATTCTTAGATATCAAAAAATTATTATATTCCTTACATTAAAGTTAGCATCAGGATAGACATTCATATGCTAAATATATCACCCCCAAATTAAAAGTTTTCCGGCAAAACAAGCCTGTAGATAGGTGTAAAAAACATTTCTGAAAAATAATCATGTTGGTAATGAGATAAGCAAAAAGTGTCAAATATTATCAATCACTGTCAACCCAGTGAGACAGCAACACGGCCATTTTGATGAATGTTATTTGAAATTTTAAGATGAACTACTATTGTTATTGTATTAATCATTGAAATAAAGGATTTTTTTTTGGACATATTTCAGATAATATTTTTCAATCTTGAGTCATATAATGCATCTGGCGTCCTTTTAATATTTTCATGTTCGTTGCTTTTGTCATATTTCTCTTGATATTTCTTCTGGTTAATATTGTATCCTGTCAACCTTGGATGTGATATATGTTTATATATATATATATATATATATATATATACATCTAAATTTCTGATATGATGAGTCCTTATTTACATCATTTACACTATCATCCTTATCAAAATATTTTGGCCTTTATACCCTCTGGCTTTTTCAGGTGTCTTTTGTGGTCATCGGTAAACTTATGGAAATTTCAAATCCAAACTTTTATTCAATCCACAGGGATCGACTGTTCTTATACTGCTGTTGATGCTTTAAAACATTCTGCATCTATTAATTCCGTTGCTTAATTATTTCACTCTTAAAACTTTGGTTCTCCTTCTGTAAAGAACTTTGTGCACTTCATTAGAACTGTTGATGATGCTCCCATTTAATCCAGTCGGAAGGATATGGTGAACTGTTCACCAAAGTGCCCAGAGATGAGACCCTCCACCCCTTCAAAGTGAATCCTCTTGATAATCTCTTTGAACTTGAGGAAAAGAAAAAAGTTACATGGAGCAAAATCAGATGAATAGAGAGATTATTCCTATATTGCAATGTACCTCTCAGCCAGGAGCTGCCTGATGCTTAGTGCACCTAGTCCCTTTACTTTTCAGACATGCCCAAATCTTCAGTAATAATCATTCAAAAACTGTCCTGTTTCCTATCCACCTGATTTGCAATCATTTGAGCAATCAATCAATAATTGCCACACACCACCTGCTTTACTTGCTTGACATTGAACTCTGTCCTGCTTATTGAAAGCCTCCCACTCTTGGAGTCCTCTTTCACTTCCTCACAAGCCTTTTTGGACCTCTAGTGCCACTCAAACATGTGTACATGACATGGTGTTATCTCCATACACTTGCTGACGTATTTCAAATGCTTGTGACAGAGTTTTTCCCAGCTGAACCAAAAATTTCTCATTTATACATTGCTCAGTGCTCTGAGTAAAATGACCTAAAAAAGAGTTGTCCTCGAATGCATGTAAAAATAGCAATGTCAGAAGAAAGCTAAGATTACAGTTATATTCTCCCGAGATATCACGTTAGATGATAACGCAATCCGCTTACTGCTCTTTTGCCCATTGTTCACACAGCATATCCAAACCCGTTACTTTTCAGACAGACCTTGTATATTTTCCATAACTTTTATATTTAAATGCGAGACAAATATACCCTAGTTATTCGTAACAAAAACAAATTTTTATAGCAAAATTTTTATAATAAAAAAGAATTTTTCTACTTTTTCGAGCCAAAAAGTTAGGGTTGTGTATTGTACACAAGAACTAACAGCCCAGTCAATGATTAATTCCTTTTTCCTTTACATATTTGTGTATGTACGTGTGTATCTGATTGACTCAACTGTCAATTTTGTTCAGCTTAGTAGAATATGTGAAATGTTGGTCTACCTACTTGCTGGTATACCTACAAACTTTCATTACTATAAACAAATGCTTATAGAGGTGAAAGATTGTATAGAACCAGTTACATTTTTTGGATATGCTGATAAAAGAAGAAGGATGAACTAATATGCCACAGATTCTCCAATATAATATTTTTCCGGTTTTTCCTTCTCTTAGACTGGTTGGCTTGCCAAAGTTCAAAGAACCCAGTCAGCCCTACTAATTACCCATAGTTAGAGAGAGAGAGAGAGAGAGAAAAGAAAGATAACTGCCTTTCCAAAGAATGTTTGCATCAGCAGGAAGTCCAGAGTTTGAACTCGGCTTGTTGTGTCCAATTCCTTATGACAGTAATCATTACGCCACGTATAAGTAAACAAATGTGCACTGGCACACCCCCTCCACACACACACTCAGCCCAGTCGGCTGAGACTGTAGAATACACCGAGTACATCTCTGCAGAGGGGTAAGACACCGCAACAAATGTGGAGTACCCTTTCATTGCCATCACTCCCAGGTCCACTCTCTGCACATTGTATGGTTTTCCATTTTTTTTTTTTTTTGATAAACCTACCATATGCAATCTAAATGTCCAATTTAGTCTCCTGTGAAATATGTGTGTGTATAATTTTTTTTCTTTTTTCACTTTGACACTTTTTTCTTCAATGTTCTTAGGTCAACAGATCTCCCAGCCTTGGAACTGACCAGAAAATAGATTTTGAGGTAAAATCATCTTTATTAGAAGATGCACTTCGACTTCTTCATATAAAGTAAGTTTTGTGTTTTCTTTTTGAACATCAGGATTTTATTGTTATTGTTTACTTAAATTACCTTTGTGTCTTATTCAAAAATATCAACCAATGATAGACAATTTCTGATTGATAAAGCCAGCACTAAGTGTCATTAAAAGCACTTAGAAAAAAAACATCATGACCTTTTTATATTCAAGACATTGAAATGTTAAAAATCCAATCCAGTTCGAAAAATAAAGAACAATATACCATATTTGACTACATATAAGGTGCACATTTCTTATTAAAAATATCTTTAAAAATTCCCCTGTGTCTTATATACCATATGTTGGTTTAAAATTTGTGATAGTCAGCCGAAATTAGCTACCTGTCAACTCCTATTAGTTTAGACTTTAGAGTAACTTTCATGTACCAATTGGAGTTAGTATAACATTTACATTTATGACTAACAACAACAAATAAATGAATTAAAACTTAATTCAATTCTAACAATTTATTAAAAAAACAAAACAATGACTAACAATATAAAGTCCTTCCTGTGTATCAAGTCAAGTTTGAAGGACTTACTGGTGTGATGGAAAAGATAGCAGGTATCTTCTGATTAAGTGACATCTTGGGGAGAATTTCTGGTTGACATGTGCCTAACAAATTTTATAAATAATTTAAGAATCTTTTCCCTCTTAATTTATCAAAATAAATAGGAAAAATAGATTTTATAACCAATTAAAATCATAGATAAATAATCTACTTTTAATTCTACCTTTTAGCCTACCTAAGCCTTGTAAATAAGTCTTTAGTTTTTAATAAAGATTATATCTTTATTGATTGCTTACTTTTGTCTTTATTTCCTTAAGTGAATTTAGTTACTTTTCAGTATTCAAAAATTTAATTCCTTTATTTAGATTAAACATTGCTTAACTATTTCATCAAGCAAAGTATAATCTTTTTCCTTTGTTGACATTCTGTGCTTGAAATAGTTGTACTAAAATAAATATTCCTAACCAGTCGATTTCTATTTATAACACATTGGTGTTATAAACATTACTTTCTCTCTATATAGTGACATACATATCAGAAGACCTTTTACACACACCAAATATATTGTCCGGTTTAAAACAAAACATCTTACCCAATGTAATGCAAATATTGAGGAATATTAATGCATAAACAAATATTATCAAGAAAAGAAACTTTGTAACTTTTGTTTTTCAACAAACTCTTCAATCAAGTTAAAGAAATAAAATCTGTTAAATTGCCCAGTCGGCTGAGGCTGTAGAATACACCAAGGGGTAAGACCCTTTAGCGATGAATATGTTGTCATTATTTTTTTGCGTGGAAATGTTGTAACGTCCATGTGTGTGTTTGGTTACTTCCTCACTAAGTTTTAAAGGTAAATAAATGAGAGAGAGAAGTATGAAGAAGATGATGCCGTAAGGTTTTATATGAAGGTTTTAATGGCAGCATGAAATAAAGGGTTTACATTTATGCTGCAAGTCTCGTAGGAAGGAAAGAAGTAAGGAAACAAAATGAAGTTGTTATAGAGTTGAGAAAGCATTTTAGCAGCTAAATGCCTGAGCAAAAAGTGCATTGTTAGGTTAAGGTATTGTTGGATGTGTTAGTGGGATATGTAACCATAAGTGTTGCAAAAGTCCTGTTGCTGGTTAAGGACCGGAACGTTATAGTCACCATGAGTTTGTGGTTCTGGTTGTTCCGGGGAGAAGCATGAATGTCTCTAGAAAATGTTGCCCAGAGATGAAGTGGCTAAGTGTTGGAGCGGAATTTTGCATCGCAGTCAACATAGCCAATACTGGAGGTGACTAAAAGTTGTTCCTATGAGTGGCGTATTGAATTCATCTAATTCATATTCAACTGGGAACCCTTGGTCTAAGAGAATAGACGCAAGGTGTCCATAAATTAGACGGCTTTCCTCATGGTGGTGGTGCTGCTGCTATTCAAGAGAGTAGACAGTCATTACGTCTGTCCTGAACGAAGAAGTTCTGAGAAAAAAAAAGTGTTTGGTGGCTTCCCCAATTTGTGCTGCCCGGAAAGATGGTCCGGGTTGAATAGGATAAGTCATCCTGATTGAGTGAAATTATGCGTCAACCCTAACCGTCGAATTAAATTACACGCCAAACAAAAATACAAAATTCTTTCTGCTACAACCCCTCTAAGAGTGTCCTAGATATGACACTAAACAATCTGATGGTAAGGTTCCAGTAATGCTGGAGCTTTCGGGAATGCTGAGTATCACTTCATTGCCATTGCTCCTAGGTCCTCTGAGGCTTGGAATGGTAGCACCTGATAGGGTCTTATCTATGAGTCAAATAGAACTAAACTGCATACTTATGCTAAACTGAATTGTTTGAAATAGAACTGTTTTAACACATAAATTGCATACTCATGCTAAACTGGATTGTTTGAAATAGAACCGTTTTTGACAATAAAACTATACTATGCTCAACTGAATATTTTGAAATAGAACTGTTTTGACATTTAACTGTGTATAATCAAAAACTATACTTATATTAAACTAAATTGTTCGGATTAGAACTTTTTGACTCAACTAGATAGCTTTTTGACAATTAAACTTTACTTATGCTAAATAGAATTGTTTGAAATAGAACAGTTTATTTGTATAAAAATGGATTTGGCATTAAATAGCATACAAAGGTTGATATG